>JBAIZL010000004.1:151482231-151709731 GCA_036971475.1 Prosapia bicincta | reverse complement strand
CCCCGCGCGCGTAGTACGCGAACCCTTACGCGACCTCACCTTTTCACTCCGCCACTATGTAAAAATTTTGAAACAATCCTTCCGGCCCAAAGCCGAACTCTGTACACGCTTGCCAGAGAAGCAGTCACTGGACTTTATATAAAAACCTAACTCTCTTAGATTCAACCCTTTGGGCTTCCGTTCCCGGTAAATGGATTCTTTTTTAAGGCAATTTTGGCTTGATGACATTTTAATTTAGGAATATATAAGAAATTTGTTTAATTAAATATAATCACTGTTGTCAATACAAGTTAGTAAAAACATTGTATTATATTATCTTGAGATTTAATTTATGTTACAGCACAGTTTTTTATTTTTTTAACAATTTAACTCCTCTCTACTTCTTTAATAAATTTTTTTTTTAGTCAAAATAATTTTCTTTCACCTTTTTGAAATCAAATTATTATTTTACTATACTTTATCTTAACTGTAATAAAAGAAAAAGGATTTCTAATAATTAATAAAATTTTAAAATTAATCCCTTTTTTGATTTCTTTAAAAACATAGTCTTTATCATTTAAATTTTCCTACAATTCAGAACTTCTACTTTTAATACAAAATTTACTTTAATTTGGCCCCACTATACTTTTAGTGGTTTTAAACAACCTCATTTAAACCAATTTGTAAACACAACCCTTCATTTTAATGTGAATTCCCTTATTTCTTATTTGGTATTCGAGACCAAATAAACACAACATTTAAACACAAAAACTATTTCCAACAAACATTTCCAATATATATATATATATATATATATATATATATATATATACATTATAACGTACCTTTTGCCATCCAACCTTAATCTGATCTTCTGAAGTAATACCTTTAATATCGGCTAATTTCTTACTTATCATCTCTAATTTAGAGTTTTCTTCGTTTTGCATTAAATTACAGTTTGTTATTATATCCTTCGTCTTAAAAAAATTTAATTTTACTTCTCTCTTGGTTCCATTTATTATCTTTAATATTAAGCTCAATTGTTTGTTCCAAAAAATTCATGATGGCTTCATTATTTATTAAGACGTTTATGCCTAATATTTATGATTTTATAAGTTTTGGTATTATAATAAAATGAGTTTCCACTTTATGCTCTCCTATCAATACCTTGGTGACAATTTCACGTCTGATTGCCTTTGATTTATGACCCATAGCTCCCAAAAGTTTTACGTTTGATAATGCCCAGTCTTCATGATTTCCGAAATTATTTTGGTTATTAATATAGAATTCTTCTAACATTGCATTATATTGACAGCCTGTGTCAATCAATGCATTTACGTCTGTTTTACCAATTTGTATAGCTAATTCTGGACAGTTGTTTACATTTATAGCTGGCTCATCACATGTTTCCTCACTTTCTAATATGTCCCGTATTTCTTCAAACATGGCATTACAAGTAGGTGTGGTAAATTTAGTGATCTGGTAGGGAGGGTCATTCAGTAATTCTCATGTACTCGTGCTCGGTTTCGGTTCCTGATTTATCGCAGTATCCCTTTTATTTTCATACCGTGGCCTATTATACCTTGGCCAGAAGTCTCTGCGTCCTTTAAAGTTATTGTCCCTCGGTTCCCTATTATCGTTACGATTTCCTTGTGCCCTTGGAAAATTTGTTTGCCCATTTTCGTACCGGTTTGATTCTAAGTTGTGAAATTCGGCAATAAGGTTAATGAACTCGTTGTTGGTGCGAATACCCCTCGTGATTAGAGCTACCGACACATTAGGGTGAAAATGTTTCGCTAATTTTCTTAAGATCTGGTCATCCGTTAATCTGGGTTCCAAGCCAGAGTACAACAACAAGTTTGATTCTACGTAACTTATCATACTCATTCCCCTATTATAATTGTACTTGTCGAATTCTAATTGGTCCCTGACTTTTCCTTGGACTATTTCATTCCAGTATTTTCCCTTAAATGTCGCAACAAATGAGTCGAAATCGGTACAATTCTTTCTATGTAGCTTCCACTATATCAATGCTTGACCGCGTAGGTGTTGCATTATCCAACTTAAATCTGCCCCTTTATAATAATTCTCGTGTACAACCGTGAGTTTGTCCAAGAACGCCATTGGTATTTTTTCCTCCCCAGAAAATATCAAATTTACATGGATTGGTGGACTTGTAATGATCTCCCTACGGTTTCCCACCGATTTTAACAGCTCCCTTAAGTTTTGCACATTTTCTTCTACCTTCTGGAACTTTGGCTCCAATTCGGCGATTTTAGAAACGTTCTCCGAACGATTATTGTGCATTGTAGTTTTAAGGTTTTCTATTTCCCCTTGTTGTTTATTATATCGGCTCGACCATGTTTCTTGCGCTTTATTTAGTTTCGTTCCCGATTCGTTTACTTTATTATTTATTGTTTCCAACCTTTTGTTTACCTCCTGCACGTGGTTTTCGTGGAGTTCTTTATTTTTTTGATTCTGTGTCTGCAAAACGTTTACTTATTATATCGTATAACTCTTGCTTTAAGTCTTGATTAATTTTATTAACTTGATCATTTAATTTACATATTTCGTTAGTTATGTGTGTTTTTTGATCCTGAAGATTGTCTTTAATTTTTGCATTAGCTGCATTTATTTGTGTATTTTGTTCCTTTATTTCTGCATTAGCTACCTTTATTTCTGCCATTTGTTCATTCATTTTAATTAACATTTGCATTATATTAAGTTCTGAATTTACAACTATATGCTCCGTTTCCTTTTGTTGTACTGGACTCGTATTGACGGTCCCCGACTCCCGTATTTGAGTTCCCTGTTCCATTTCCATCCTATTCTCTAACGTTCCTAAATCTAAATCCCTCGTAATATCTTCTGTATTAATACTTTGCCATAGCTGGCTAAACCCACTCTCTTCCGTGTTCATTTTTCTTTGTTTATTCTTAATTCTTTGGCTACGCCTAAGCATATGCTAGTTATCAATTGGTTTACACTAGCACACGTTTACTAAATTAAAATTGGTTATTAACACAAAATTATTATAAATTTTTTTATGGATAGAGTTTTACATTTATAATTTACTTATCCACTAAATAGTTTCTTATTGCTAAGCCAACCTTGTTGAATTTAACAATTTAATACAATTACTTCAAAAATCTATAAAAAACAATTTAATTATATCACTAATTGAAATTTATCAAACCATAGCCATTCACGATGGGCGCCAATTTTATATAACGTACCTTTTGCCATCCACGTTGGGCGACAATTGTTATATAACGAACCTTTACTTAATGCTTCTCTCCAGGATAATTTTTACTCTTAGGAAATTAAATTAATAATCCAGCTACTTCCTTTTATAATTACAGATTTATTTTATCCTGAGATCAATATTGCATATACAGGTAGTTCATATAATTCTTTTACTAACTCTAATATTTGCCGATAGACATCAAGACTCTTATTTTACTATTGATTTTTTTACAATTCTAAATTTACTTTCTTTAGCTATCCAAGGGCGTGTATAAGTTACTGCACTTGGTTTGATAAATTTTATATTTCAGTTAACTATGACTTTTTAAGGAATTTATAAAAGTTTAAATGTTCTTAAATGTTTTGTTTTAAAGAGTTGGCTTTATAATGAAAATAA
Source organism: Prosapia bicincta (assembly GCA_036971475.1). Lineage (NCBI taxonomy): Eukaryota > Metazoa > Arthropoda > Insecta > Hemiptera > Cercopidae > Prosapia > Prosapia bicincta. The sequence continues at coordinate 151,706,109 of JBAIZL010000004.1, read as the reverse complement.
ATTATTACTTATTACTTGCGTGGTTCCTTGCTTCACTTCACTTGACACAAATTCACTTAGTAATATTTTCTATCAATTTCACTTTTCTTAATTTCTCGAAATGCTTCTATTCCTTAACTGACTTTAATCACTCCCTTCTTTTAATCTCACTTGTTACCCTTTAATCTCCCTCTTTATACTTCACTTTCTATTTAATAATCTCCCTGGCTACCCTTTAATCTCCCTCTATTAATCTCCCTTACTTTAAATTTCCACGTTACTCGTTTGAATTTGATATTTCTTACTAAAAACTGAACATTACTACTCCTCGAGTCCTACATTATGACTCCTCGAGTCCTACCACTTGACCCTTTCGAGTACTGAAAATTGACTGTCTTTCCTGAACATCCTCTTGGATCGTATCCGTTTGTGTTTCATCCCCTCTTCAAATTTGATTGGCTCCCTTATGGCGCTCAAACTGTGGTCAGCCTATGAAATTTTGACACTTCCCTCACCTTCCCTTGGTCTTCGTGGGAATTTGTTGAACTTTCCCACAGGTTCATGTGTTTTTCTTTATTCTTAGGGATTCCTAGTCATAAATCTCCCTGGTCCGTGGATGTCTAGGTAAAGCTTCTCTCCCATGAACGAAGCACGTCCTGGTCTACTTACAATGAACCCCTTTCGAATTATTTTTATTTATGATTTGCAGGTGTGTGCCGTAACTTATTTCGGCCGATAGATGTGACAATAGACTACCCCTTGCTAGATAGCGACCATGTACTACGATCTCACAAGTTCAAATATTTAACCAACAGTTTTCTTAACCTAATGAATTTCGTTATAATATATATATATATATATATATATATATATATATATATATATATATATATATATATATATATATATATATATATATATATATATGATCCCAACATTTAAACAAACAATTTAAATTGAACATAAGAACAAACATAATTTTTATATTATCTTAGAAAATATACCTATTACTAATCATTGAAATTCCCTTAATTTATCCCCACAATATTTTTGATATGTTTAATCAACTTCATTTGTGAAAACAATCTTTTCATTTTAACATGAAATCTCTTACTTTTATAGGCCTATTTGATATTTGGAACCAATTTAACACAACATTTAAACCCAAAAACCTCTTTTCCGACAAACATTATAAAAATTTATATTTATACTATATATATATATATATATATATATATATATATATATATATATATATATATATATATATATATATAACTTAAAATTCAAAACAAACAATTTGAAATCCACATGAGAACAAACACAATTTATCAAATTAGCTCTGAAATTAAACGTATTACTAACCATTTGAACTACTTTAATTTACTTTCTAACTTAAATTTACTCAGAAATCCCATATACTTGATTTTCTAAATTTAATTTTAATACATAGACATTTTTGCCGAAACTTTACGTATTTTATTTCCTTTCGCCCTTCCATCTTGTCTTTCATATTTTGGTTGAAATACGTTTAAATTTCTTAGTTTCGCTGTAACTTCCAAAATTGATCTTATTTGAGGTTTCTTTTTTCTTCGTTTTGCTCTTCTTTTTCATTCCTATGTCTTCTCGAATGTCGATAGTCTCTCTTACCTTGATTTTGACTCTTCTGTCTCTCTAAAATTTATAAAACCCTTTTCCCCTCTAATTGCTTTGTCTATATTAATTTTAATTGCTAAAATTATTTATTTTTATGTTGCAGGCATTACACTCCGGCCTCCTGCCTCGGTTCTATGAATTTAAAGTATTTAAACACACACACACACACACACACACACACACACACACACACACACACACACATCACACACACACACACACACACACATATATATATATATATATATATATATATATATCGAAATATATTTTTGAAATATTTTGTTGAACCTTTTATATAATACATTGAATATATATATATTTGTTTCAACGTTATATATGAAACCACTTTTATCGTATCAAACAGGTATTGGCATTACTTTACGGTCAGCCAGATTAACTACTCTACAAAAATCAGTAGGAATAACGGATCTAAACGATTCCTACCCACGTCTCTACGTAACCGTTTGTTTGATATACTCAGCGACTAAGTATTGCAGCTGTTTATAAATAGTCGTTATAGATCAGTTGTCAAGGTCAATTAAATACATAGTCACTCTGGTTAATCACAAACACTTCAAGTGTTAAAACATTTAAAACCCTTTAAATGTTTGCATAGTGGAAACTAAAGTTAAGTGCACTGGTCTAACACTTCTCTTCGTATCATTATTTTTACAAAACATAGTTATTGTCGGCATTGTATAGTGTAACAATACCTAGAAATAGTTATTCGTTTCACAACATTGTTTTATAGATACAGTATTTCGTTTTATGTTTTCCTTGATACAATCTTAGAAATGTTTCTAACTTTATGAAAATGTACTACTTCAATAAATTCTTAGAAAATATTTCTCAAAATTGTATAATCTATACATATAGAGATTATAAAAAATTACAATGTGGCATACCAGTGGGACGGGCCAATAAAAGTGAATACTTCATTTAAAGAATACAGTCAATAAACGATTTAATATAATCTAGTTAATGACAAAACTTTATTAGATGCTGAACAATTTATTGGATACAAATTTCATCTAAAGAATTTAATTGAAATAGGCTTTTTTTAAATATTAAACACCGTCTAATTTGCGTTTTTGACAGGGGCGTAACCAGGCGGATGGTTGGGGGGGGGAGGCACGGCACGAGGGGTCAGGGGGTGAAACCTCCCTGGGGAAATTTTGAACATCTCTAAAAGTCATATATTATGCTATTTGGCACTTGAAATGACACAATTGTGGAGTCGTCGGGAAACTGTTATACCTACACCCTAGCGCTTTGTTATACGTTAATATGTTTTTCTAAAATTAATTGGTTTGGGGGGTACGTGCCTCCTGTGCCCTCCCTAGCTACGCCACTGGTTTTTGGTTAGTAACCCTACCGCGAGTGAATGATTGATTACTCATGTACCAAGGAGGTCTCTGGAAAATTGGAAGTGTGGTAAGTGTTACGCAAAGAATGAGGCGAAGAACCTTACAAGAAAGAAACCCTGACAGGAAACCTGGGGGGGGGGGGTTGGATATCCTTATAATAAAGGATAAGGAGGGGCAGCACTTTACAAATACTTCGTTAGAGAGGCTATGAGTAAGAGTGAAAAGCACTTCTGCTTACTCGAAAGTTGCCATACAAAACAAAAATAATAGTACATCCTGAGACCCTCGGAATATGATATGATTTTACAGGTTTGTAACGTGCTGTCTTATGTAGGTAACTAGGACAAAATATATGTGATCTGGTAAGCCCAATCAGACTACTAGAATATTTCGTTACCACACTCATAACAAAAATGTGTGGCACAATTGCCTGCTTAGCGTTTGAAGGGGTTTTATTGGTATACTTAACATTCCGTCTACCTGCTAGATAGGATAAAATCTCTTGACTGCGACATTGGGCCGGTTGTAGTGAACTGAACATAAAAGCAAGAAGATCGCCTGCCACAGTCTTACCTTACAGGACTAACCTTGGGGAATATTGTGTATTGAGGTAGGTGGTGTCGTATTATGGAAGAAGATATATTACACTATGTAAACCCGAATTGGAGTTAGACAAACTAAACAGCCAATCAGATTTCGAAATCTTTCACATCACTATTTGTATCTGGGAAAGTGAACCTTCATAGTAAAGTAAATCGCAAGATTTAAAAATTCAACTTCTCTGAAATTAAGCTCAAAGTTGAATAACAGTTACACAAAGGGTATAAAATTATTCCCTGCTTATTGAGTAGGTTTTCTTCCCAAATAATGCATGTAAGCTACCAAACAAAAGAGGTTTAAGTTGAAATTTTCATAAAAAATGTTCAAAATTATTCATTTTTTAAATGAAAATAAATACTCACCAGTAAAATATCCAACGTTGATAAAAATATTTGAAAGTACGTTTCTCGGAAAGAAAACCAATATGATACAATATGCATTTGGCGTGTGTTTAGTGTTTTTACCAAAAAGACTTGCAAGCCCAAAAATATTTGGCGGAGTAATAAACTCTTTACTAAAGGTAGGGTATATTTGTTACACTTCTAGTTGGCAGTTGGCACACCTTGTTTAAACAACTTCTAACCCTGGTTGACCTTCAATTAGTTACCAGCTCTACCCACACTCATTGTTCTCAATAAGGGTGGGCATCGTAAGGGAAACATTAATCTTTAATGTTGCTAGTAACTGTTTAGATACACAAACATCGATCCTTTCTCATGCCTAGTCAAACTCTCCAATCAGTCGCGATCCGATAATGAAAGCTACATTTGTCAGCATTTGCTAGGTTCAACTACATGTGTGTGCATGTTTGTGTGCGTGAGTGTCGCGGTATTAGCCCACCAAGATTTCTCGCCCAATAGATGCTTTTATCAATATATAACTTGCTTCGACAAAAATGTTTGCCACTTTGACGTTACTGTGACGCCCTCTTGCCATGACATCCACCATGAGCCCTGCCTCAGGATGTGTGAAGGTATTTCCACAGTCCGCTGACGTAGTCTCGCGTTGATATCAGCACGTTTGTAAAGTCTAAAATAATCTCACGATTTTGATTAGATCTACTTAGATATATCCGGGCAGACTTTTATTTATAGTCTACATAGCCCGTTCAGTCATTGTTAAATAAACAATTTTATAAATTTATGTTTTTATCACTTCCAGATGTAACAAATTTACTTCTCATTTCAAATATCACAATATTATATGGCAAGCACATCTTTTCCGGAATATTAAATTACTAATAAATATCATTAGAAACAACTGCATTTAAATCAGCTGTCCAGTGCTCGGCCTTCCGAATTAACAACTAATAGACCTTGATGTAGTTAAAGTTGCGCACTAGTTAATAGCAACTTCCTTTACAGTGGCATGCAGTTGTGGTTTGATTGTTGTACTTGCAAGTGGAACCTACGCAGTTTACAAAAATCGCTCACAAAAACCACGAGGTAAGAAGATATATTACAATTACATAAATGCCTAACTAGAATACTTAAAACACTTTTAAAGCCTAGACTAGTATTTCTTTTGAAAAAGATTGTTATTTTAAAAACTTGTGTTTTACTAAGGTAAACTTTAAGACTGTTTTCGTAAATTTCAGAATTACTCAAGATAAGCTTCTTGATAAAGCAGTTTGTGCTCACAAATCGACTATGAAACATCCGTTTTTGGTATATTTTAACAATTAAGTTTTAACAATAGACCGTTTGTCGCTTACATAAAACCAATTTCTTGATGACTGAAATTTTTTAACCCCGATTGGTATTAATAAATTTAACAACCTATTATTCATTACTAATCATATTAACTATTTTAGTTTGACCACAAATCATTAAATTGTTTACATAAATCTTGTAGAATGGATTGAATATATTTTTTCCTTTAATTAAATAAAATTATTTATTGGGATATAGTAACACTAATTAGTAGCGAGTTTTGGCCTGAGTTGACAATAAGATATAATAGCACTTATTTACTAACGAGTTACGGCCTGAGTTGACAATGGGATATAGTAACACTTACATTTTAGCGAGTTACGGCCTGAGTTGACAATGGGATATAGTATCACTTATTTACTAACAAGTTACGGCCTGATTTGACAATGAGATATAATAGCACTAATTAGTAGGGAGTTACGGCCAGAGTTGACAATGGGAAATAGTATAAATTACATATTAGCGAGTTATGACCTGATTTGACAATACGATATAGTATCACTAATTTACTAACGAGTTACGGCTTGAGAAGGAATGGAATAGAGTAGCACTTACCTATTAGCGAGCTACGGGCTGAGTTGACAATGGGATATAGCATCACTTATTAACTAACGAATTACGACTTGAGTTGACAATGAGATATAGTAGCAATTATTAGTAGCGAGTTACGGCCTGAGTTGACAATGAGATATAGTAGCACTAATTAGTAGCGAGTTACGGCCTGAGTTGACAATGGGATATAGCATCACTTATTAACTAACGAATTACGGCTTGAGTTGACAATGAGATATAGTAGCAATTATTAGTAGCGAGTTACGGCCTGAGTTGACAATGAGATATAGCATCACTTATTAACTAACGAATTACGGCTTGAGTTGACAATGAGATATAGTAGCAATTATAAGTAGCGAGTTACGGCCTGAGTTGACAATGAGATATAGTAGCACTAATTAGTAGCGAGTTACGGCCTGAGTTGACAATGAGATATAGCATCACTTATTAACTAACGAGTTACGGCCTAGTTGACAATGAGATATAGTAGCACTAATTAGTAGCGAGTTACGGCCTGAGTTGACAATGGGATATAGATCACTTATTAACTAACGAATTACGGCTTGAGTTGACAATGAGATATAGTAGCGAGTTACGGCCTGAGTTGACAATGAGATATAGCATCACTTATTAACTAACGAGTTACGGCCTGAGTTGACAATGAGATATAGTATCACTTATTTACTAACGAGTTACGGTCTGAGTTGACAATGAGATATAGCATCACTTATTAACTAACGAATTACGGCTTGAGTTGACAATGAGATATAGTAGCAATTATTAGTAGCGAGTTACGGCCTGAGTTGACAATGAGATATAGTAGCACTAATTAGTAGCGAGTTACGGCCTGAGTTGACAATGAGATATAGTAGCGAGTTACGGCCTGAGTTGACAGTGGGAAATAGAAACGCTTACATATTAACGAGTTATGTCTTGAGTTGACAATGGGATTTAGTATCACTTATTTAATAACGAGTTACGGCCTGAGTTGACAGTGAGATATAGTAGCACTAATTAGTAGCGAGTTACGGCATGAGTTGACAATGGGAAATAGTAATACTTAGGCTACATATTAGCGTGTTATGGCCTGATTTAACAATACGATATAGTATCACTTATTTACTAACGAGTTACGGCCTGAGTTGACAATGAGATATAGTAGACTAATTAGTAGCGAGTTACGGCCTGAGTTGACAGTGGGAAATAGAAACGCTTACATATTAGCGAGTTATGTCTTGAGTTGACAATGGGATATAGTATCACTTATTTACTAACGAGTTACGGCCTGAGTTAACAATGAGATATAGTAGCACTAATTAGTAGCGAGTTACGGCCTGAGTTGACAATGGGATATAATAGCACTTACATATTTGCGAGTTATGGCCTGATTTAACAATGGGATATAGTATCACTTATTTACTAACGAGTTACGGCTTGAGATGACAATGAGATATAGTAGCACTTACTAACCTAATATGCCTTGGGTTGAGAATAAATATAGCAGCACATACAAATTAGGGAGTTATTACAAAAGGTTGCAATGGAATAAAGTAGCATTTACTTATTAGTGAGTTACGGCCTGAGTAGAAAATTGGATATAGTAACACTTACATATTAGTGACTTACGGCCTGAGAAGACAATGGGATATAGTAACACTTACATATTAGTGAGTTACGGCCTGAGAAGACAATGGGATATAGTAACACTTACATATTAGTGAGTTACGGCCTGAGAAGACAATGGGATATAGTAACACTTACTTATTAGTGAGTTACGGCCTGAGAAGACAATGGGATATAGTAACACTTACATATTAGTGAGTTACGGCCTGAGAAGACAATGGGATATAGTAACACTTACATATTAGTGAGTTACGGCCTGAGAAGACAATGGGATATAGTAACACTTACTTATTAGTGAGTTACGGCCTGAGAAGACAATGGGATATAGTAACACTTACATATTAGTGAGTTACGGCCTGAGAAGACAATGGGATATAGTAACACTTATATATTAGTGAGTTACGGCCTGAGAAGACAATGGGATATAGTAACACTTACATATTAGTGAGTTACGGCCTGAGAAGACAATGGGATATAGTAACACTTACATATTAGTGAGTTACGGCCTGAAAAGACAATGGGATATAGTAACACTTACATATTAGTGAGTTACGGCCTGAGAAGACAATGGGATATAGTAACACTTACTTATTAGTGAGTTACGGCCTGAGAAGACAATGGGATATAGTAACACTTACATATTAGTGAGTTACGGCCTGAGAAGACAATGGTATATAGTAACACTTACATATTAGTGAGTTACGGCCTGAGTAGAAAATTGGATATAGTAACACTTACATATTAGTGACTTACGGCCTGAGAAGACAATGGGATATAGTAACACTTACATATTAGTGAGTTACGGCCTGAGAAGACAATGGGATATAGTAACACTTACATATTAGTGAGTTACGGCCTGAGAAGACAATGGGATATAGTAACACTTACATATTAGTAAGTTACGGCCTGAGAAGACAATGGGATATAGTAACACTTACTTATTAGTGAGTTACGGCCTGAGAAGACAATGGGATATAGTAACACTTACATATTAGTGTGTTACGGCCTGAGAAGACAATGGGATATAGTAACACTTACATATTAGTGAGTTACGGCCTGAGACGACAATGGGATATAGTAACACTTACATATTAGTGAGTTACGGCCTGAGAAGACAATGGGATATAGTAACACTTACTTATTAGTGAGTTACGGCCTGAGAAGGCAATGGGATATAGTAACACTTACTTATTAGTGAGTTACGGCCTGAGAAGACAATGGGATATAGTAATACTTACATATTAGTGAGTTACGGCCTGAGAAGACAATGGGATATAGTAACACTTACTTATTAGTGAGTTACGGCCTGAGAAGACAATGGGATATAGTAACACTTACTTATTAGTGAGTTACGGCCTGAGAAGACAAGGGGATATAGTAATACTTACATATTAGTGAGTTACGGCCTGAGAAGACAATGGGATATAGTAACACTTACTTATTAGTGAGTTACGGCCTGAGAAGACAATGGGATATAGTAACACTTACTTATTAGTGAGTTACGGCCTGAGAAGACAATGGGATATAGTAATACTTACATATTAGTGAGTTACGGCCTGAGAAGACAATGGGATATAGTAACACTTACATATTAGTGAGTTACGGCCTGAGAAGACAATGGGATATAGTAACACTTACTTATTAGTGAGTTAGGGCCTGAGTAGACAATGCGATATTTTAGGACTTACTAATTATTTAGTTACGGCCTGAGTAGACAATGGGATATAGCAGCACTAGCTTGTTAGTGAGTTACGAACTGAGTTGACAATGGGGTATAGTAGCACTTACTTATTAGTGAGTTACGGCCTAAGTTGACGATGGGATATAGTAGTACTTACTTACTAGTGAGTTTCAGACAGAGTTACTATGGATATATTAGCACTTACTACTAATTTGAAGAGATCTCTCTATTTCTGTAACAGTAACATAAATATTGTAAACAGATTATATTATCAATTCAGATAAATATTAATAAAAGCTTAGTAGATTAAAATCCATAGGTAATGTTTAGCAGTGTAGTTATTGGATACACTAATCTATTGTCTACACTATACTCTGCACCTTGGACTAGCCTTCCCCTTTGTAATCACTGGTCTGTCATTAATAAGAATTAATGTCTTATAGAACTTTCAATTAATTCTTGAATTTTATAGTCCATTACGTGCGGTTGAATCTTATTAATCACTTAAATAATAGTTTATGGCTATCCGAACTTTATATATATATATATATATATATATATATATATATATAATATGTGTGTATGTGCGCGCGCGTGCGTGTATGTAAAATCATGTAACAAAAATACTTAAAATTTGAAAATATTTAATGAATTTAATATTTATAAGTAATATTTATTTAACAATAGAATCAAATATCAAATAAAAATTAAATTCATACTAAAATTAACAGTTCGTAGTTAAATAATAAACTCTAGTCGATGTTTGCGTTTTCTTGCGTAAAGATCAATGACAGAATCTATATCAATTTTTTTTTCTCACCGCCTAGTTAATTTAACCAAAGTGTCTTCAATCATATATCTTGCGGATTTTAAGTCTAATTTAATCTTTTGGAAAAATTGACTTGCTTGTTGAGTACAAGTCAGCAGATCCGATAGTGATACAGTTGACACTAAAGTATTACTGTCAAGAAGGGATGATTTTAATCCCATACTTTAACTTTAGTTTTTGAATCGTTCCAAGAGGTCATGCAATCTAACGCTTCAATAATTTTGGGAAACGACGTTCGAAATTGTAAAACACCATCGTGGCGTTCAATCCAGCGGGTCTCACAAAGGCCACTTAGCTTATGTCCAAGAATATCCTTTATGACACTTGATCGCTTTGAAGACGCCCAAATAAAAAATTAAAATTTTATTTTTTATTTACAATAAAAGACGAATTAACTTAAGTAAATTAAGTTAAAATCCGAGCGTATTTATAAACATAGACTAGTATTTGATAAGTGATTCTATTTTTGTAATTATTCAAAGAGCATTACAATATTACACAATTATTATTATATTTATTACAGTTAGGATTTTATATTTGAGAATATATAATAACTTAATTATCGAAAAAAGTCCTAATTTAATAATATATTGTCGATTTTTAACTCAAAGTTCTTGAAGGTTGGGCCTCATCGCCCCCCCCCTGTTTCATTCTATATAAGTTAAGAGTTTTCTTTCAGCTACTCAATACTTACTTATGACTTTTGTTTTGAATTGGAATCTATAATAGCACAGCCAGAAATTCCTTCTGACTACTGGAAGCTAATTTATATCCCAAAGACAAAAATGTTTTTTAGGTAAATGCACTTCCATAACATTCTAACCCTTAACATTAGGCACAAGTTGATAAAATAAGGGAATCAATTTTTTAAAAAATATAAATACATTTCAAATTTAAAGAGTACAGAATGAAAATTAAATCTAAATTCGAGTAAAGGGTGGCATTTATTTGGGAAATGAGATTAAAGGCTTCCAAAAAATAACAGGATTCAATGCAAACTCTAAATTTCCACAAACTACAGTTCTATAAATATTGAGTATAAGAGAATTCTTTAAAACTTATTTAAAAACTTCATCCTTTGTTATTGAGATTTCCTAATGAAAATAAACAATAGTTAATCCATTTAGGTATTTGGCCTAAATAAGTTTGATTTTCCACATAAGTGGCCATTGCTAAACAAGGTTATGGTCATTCAAATCTTTTACATACGTTGTACTCAGTTTACTGCCATCTTGTCTTATAGGAAAACTATCTTGAATTTATAATGCCTGAATTATCTTATGAGATTTATATAAATTTTTTACAAAACTGTCCAATTTAATGTAATTTTTAGGCGATAAGAGATTAAAAACAAATATATAATAATAATTGATTCCATCTTCACGTGAGGGCGGTCTGAGTTGACAATGGGACACATGACCCGAAACGACCATCCATAAACAACTATAAGTAAGTGCTACTATAGGCGTTATAAAATATTTACAATTCTTTTAATAAAAAACAAAATTTGTAATTCCCTACTAATACCCTTAATGACATTTGTTGATTTCATCTTCGCGTGAGCTACTAAACACTTTTAAATGCCAGTATCACTAAACACTTTTAAATGTTTTAAACCTGTCTATAGTAGCACTTACTTTGCTTGTTGAGGACGGCCGTTTCGGGAGATGTGTCCCTTTGTCAACTCAGACCGTCCTACGTAAAACATTACGCAGGTATAAAAAAATTTGATCAATGCTCACTATCTTTTTAACAAAGTGCAAGTTTCAACCAATGGAAAAGGAATGAAAATGTATGAGTTTTTTCTGTCACTGGTTGATTCTCTGCATCCCACCCTACCTGTTCCAGAAAGACCATTGAAACGCAAATGTACCTTCAAAAATTACTGAGAAAAGGCGCAACGGAAAAGTTACTGTGGCAAAACGATGCCGTGTTTGTCATTCGCATGGTATTAAAAAACGTGTTGTATGGTAGTGTGTGTGGAATGCAAAGGACAGTCAGGACTATGTGTTCCAAAGTGTTTTGATGACTACCACCGTAATTAATCACAACTAATCAAGTTATTGAAGTGGGTTTGAGGGGCTATATATATATATATATTTGACTTTGGCCTTTTTTTCTTTTCTCATTATTTAATAACAATTGTTAAATATAGAAAAAAATTACTACTGTCATCATAATATATGTGTTACAATGGAAAACCGACCTTATTTAGTGCAAACCCATGGAGACTACCTTCCCCAGATGCGTATGGTAGGGATCCCTACCACGATTTTAAATGACTAACACGGGTTTTTTATGGCTTATAACGACATTTTATCTTCATATTTCTTCATTTCACACATTTTGGTAGGTAAATTAGAAACAAAAAATTTTAGCATTTGTCATACTACAATGCATGTATTTTAGCAGTCAACATATTAAAACATCTAAGATAAGTCATTGAAGCCTCGGGTAAGCTGAAATAGGGTGACAAAAGTAATGGCAGAGAGCGGAGACATTTCTGGAATGGTGGAGCTAGAAATGGGTGGAATTATACGGCGAAGAAGCAGATACAAATTGAATTGCCTGCTTGTAAGGCACATAGAAATGACAAATGATATAAATATGATTAGGGTAAATAGACGAATCTCCCTAACTGTTTCCCTTTATAAATAAATACTCTACAAACAGGCTGTAACTAATATTGAAACAAATACTATAATCCTTTGCATAGGTCAAAGCTAGAAGCATATATAGGAAAATGGGTGCTACATGCAAATATAGGTTATGAGTAGTCAAATAGTTTTCTGGAATTAATAATAACTAAAATACTAAATATGTATAAACACTTGGAGCAACTCAGGTGTAATTTTTAATTATAAAGAAATAGAACCTCTTAAACATAAAAAATGTTTTATTTATTTCTTGATGTACATTTTGATTGCAAGGAAATCATTTTCAGAGGAAATTGCTACAAGAATAACCTAAGTCTTGTAGTAATTTCTTCTGAAAATGATTATTTTGCAATCGAAACTTTCAACAAAACATGAAAAGTTTTTTTGGTTTAAGAGGTTTTATTTATTTATAATTAGTAAATAAGTATTTATATATGTATAAAAAATTGAATGAAGATACACTACTGAATTCATTCAATACTAATCAATTATTATGTTTCAAATTCATATATATATATATATATATATATATATATATATATATATATATATATGCAGATGAGCTTACTGGATATTCTTAAGAAGAAAAGAGATGGTAAACATCTATCCAGAGAAGAAGTTTATCTCTTTGCTGAACATGTTGCAAAAGGAATCGCCAACAATGCTCAGATAGGTAATGTATTTTGAATGCTTTTAATACATTTGGTTAATAAAATTTTAATGTTTATATGAATGTAGTACATATCTCCATGTCTTTTTTTTAACAGAAGAGAAAAAAGTTTTAATTTTGTTCTTATAGTGAAATTCACACCTCTTCTCTCTTTTTTTTCATGTGTGTGTGTGTGTGTGTGTGTGTGTGTGTGTGTGTGTGTGTTTGTGTGTGTGTGTGTGTGTGTGTGCGTGCATGCATGTGTGTGTTGTGTGTGTGTGTGTGTGTGTGTGTGTAAGGCCAAGAAACAATTTTTTAAGTGATACTTAAAATAAAATATGTATTCATATATATATATATATATATATATATATATATATATATATATATATATATATATATATATATATGTATATATAGTAAACTCCTGATTATCCGTGGAATAAGGTGGCCCGGCAACGCCGAATAACGAATTCCCCGGATAATCCGCTATGAACAAAGAATACGCAAAACGATCGTTAATCGATTATTATACCATAAGTTACACAAATAATGACCCCGGTTAATGCAATTCACAAATAATCTTCAGAGGACAAAATAAATACAGAAAATAATTTAAAATGTCGATGTATTTGACGGATTATAACATGTTCATTTATGTCTAACTATTTACAATACCTACATAAGTATATGTCAAAAGTAAGTATGTACACATGTAATTTCCTTTACACATAATACTTTAACTTTTTAACAAAAAAATCTGTCACTTTCGTCTGTTTTTTTGTGAGCATTGATTTAGCTTTAATGTGCGATGTAAATTTCTTGAGAACCATTTTGTCGCACAGTGTCTACTTGTGCCACGTGTGTCACAAAGCCATAAAGATCGATAATGTATATGACAGACTTAGATAATGCATATGTCACGTCCTAGACTATTTATAGCCGAGATTAGCTGACATTTGTTTACAATCTTATGATACACATTAAGTTTTCGAGCGTCCAAGCATTTTGTCATTGTCTCATATACAGTAGTCTGCTCGCCCCTTTTATTTCGCTGGCCCGCGTCGGGATGCTTCCCTTTCAATGTAAAAATTAGTAAGTATATATTTACATATCTATTCCCTTCATCTTAACTTCTATTGAGCCTTATATGTATTTACGTCGTTATTCACCGTTTGGAAATTTAAACACAAGAATCTGATTGAAATAAAAATTGGATATTTGTAAAACAATGGCAGACCCCGGATAATCCGCATACCGGTTAATCCGCCCACGGATAATCGGGAGATTACCGATGTATATAAGTTATATAAACATTTTATGTGAACATTTCATAATTAAATGCGTGCTAGGAAAATTCCTGCTTACGCAGCTTTAGTATTATATAGGTGTGAGAACAGAGCCCCGGCAGTGTGTAAGTCGCCTCTGTATCGCACAGACGTTTTCCACTCCGATTGAGTGCATATCAATTGTATTGTTTTATTAAGTAAAATTAATGTAACAGTTTTCTAAATTAATTGTTTATTAAATTCAAAGGTTTGTTAAAAATAAAAATCATTTTTAAAAACCTTTCTTGCTTAATATAAAACGTAACTGGCGCAGTCGGTAGGACACCTCAAGGAAGTTAACGAATATAACGTCCGTCGGTTTTAACCGTTAATTGAGGAAACCTTAAGTAGAGTGAATATCTACAACCACTTAATAGAGCGCATATCTATTAAGAACACGAGCGAATATCGTGTAGGTGAAAAGTGAAAAGTGAAAGTTGTTCAAATGAGCAAAGTATTTTGGATCAACTTGTAAGTAGATCTTAAGATATAGAATTAAGAAAAAAGTAGAGTAAATACTTTTTAATTTTATATAATTGATTTTTAATTTTTATTATTTTGAAAAATAATATTAAATAATGGCAACGCCAACATTAAAAAAGGAGTATCTTGACATGATACCCGAGTATAGTGGAGAGCCCACTATGCTCCACAGATTTATCTCAATATGTGATAAGATAGTGAATAAGTTTTATGTAAGCGAAAATCCAGAGGATTTTCAAAATGAGTATCTGTTCTCCTCTATTCTTTCTAAATTAAAAGGCCAAGCACTGGAAATGGTTGTAAACTCTAACTCTTACAATTGGCACGAAACTAGAAAAGTATTATTAATTAGTTATTCAGACAAAAGAGATTGTTTCACATTAAACTTAGAGATGTCAGAATTAAAACAAGAAAGTAACGAATCACCATTTCAATTCTATGAGAAAATTCAAAAGTTACTAAATTTACAAATTTCATTTTTTATGAATAAAGAGCCTCAAAGGCAGATGGCTAAAGACATTTTAATAGAATACGTTCAGAAACTAGCTTTAAGAGTTCTCCTTAGGGGTTTGCATGAACCCATCGGGTCACTAATGCGTACCAAGAACCCTAACACTCTTAGTGAAGCACTTAATATGCTCACAAACGACTTCCAATTTAAAAATAATAAAATGTTTACTCAGCCAAGCAAACAACCAGTCTTTCAGAAAAGCCAAACTCATAACGTAAGAAGACCAATACATACTGAATTTAAATACCACCAAATACCTAAACAACCTTATCAACACCCAAATCCTTCCTATAGACCACCAACTTTTGCTAATCAGGGTCAGCCTCAAAGGGGACAACCAAACAACAACACTACTAAACCTCAGTATCCTCAGCGAAATACGGGTTATCAACCTACCCCTATGAGTATTTCCACCAGACAGACAGATAGGCCTTCTAGACAAACGAATTTGTATCAAATGACCGGACAAGGAGCCGAAAAAGACGATTACACTATGTACCAGACTAATGGACAAGAATCATTCGCTTTTGAAGAAGATCTCGGGAAAGAAGAGTACTTCGAAGAATCCCAAAATTTAACCGACAACTACGAAGAAGAGACCGCTAAAATCGATCAGGACGATTTTTTAGGACATACAAGCCTCGGAATCGATTTTCAATAATGAATCTACAAAGCGAAAATAACGAGCTACCATTTATATACGACACAAACACCAAATCTAGAATATTAATTGACACAGGCAGTACTAGATCATTTATGCGAAAATCTTTAGGCTGGAAAAATTTTAAAACAAGCATTAAAAAAGAGCCGTTTGAAGTAATCACCGCACACGGCACTTCAAAAGAAAATTTTTGCTGCACCATACCTCTGTTGTCTAAAAAAGCAATTAAATTTTATTTATTTGACTTTCATCAGAATTTCGACCTATTACTCGGGCTAGACAATATAAAGGATTTAGGAATAAGCTTAGACTTTATAAATAATAAATTAATACTTTGTGATGAGGAAATCCCTATTCAATATTTTAACACTGAAAAAGGAAGTTGTAATAAAACAGACAGCACGTCAATAAAGCAGGAACAATTTAGTTATGTTATACAAGCCCGCACTAGCCAAACAGTTAAATTAAAAATACAAAATATTCATAATGGAGAAGGTATTTTACCACACAAACAAGTGAACGGATTAGAAATTCCGCAGTGTATAGTTTCAGTGCATAAGGGTGAAGCCTATTGCCCTATTATAAACAATACGGAAGAAAATGTAAAATTAACAATAAGTAAACCATTAGAAGTAAAATCTTTAGAAGAATATAATATTTTCAGACCTGATGCAATGCAAATGAACGCTAATTTCAATTTATTAGATTATAAACAAAAAAATTCGAGAAGAAAAAATTTAGATTTATCAAAATTTAGAATGGAACATATGAACTCGGAAGAAAAATCCGCTATAACAAGTTTAATAAAAGATTATGCAGATTTATTCCATATTGAGGGAAACGATTTAACTTTTACCAACCAAATAAAACATGTTATTAGGACTACTGATGAAATTCCCGTATACTCCAGAAATTATAGATATCCAGAGATTTACAAGAACGAAATAAATAAAGAAACTGAGGACATGCTTGAACAAGGAATTATTAGACCTTCAAATTCTCCATGGAACTCTCCTGTCTGGATTGTACCCAAAAAACAAGACGCTTCTGGCAAAAGAAAATTTCGATTAGTAATAGATTTTAGAGGATTAAACAAGAAAACAATTGACGATAAATTTCCCTTGCCAAACATTACCGACATATTAGATAAATTAGGACGATCTCAGTATTTTACAACTTTAGATTTAGCCTCAGGATTTCACCAAGTAGAAATGGATAAAAATAGCATAGAAAAAACAGCGTTTTCAACAGAAACGGGACACTATGAATTTTTAAGAATGCCATTTGGACTAAAGAATAGCCCCCCTACATTTCAAAGAATTATGAATAACATTCTGAGAGGAATCCAAAATGAAACATGTTTAGTTTATTTAGACGATATTATAATTTACTCCACTAGCCTCCAAGAACATATACAAAGACTTAAAGAAGTATTCGACAGATTACGCAAAGCCAACTTTAAAGTACAGCTGGATAAAACAGAATTTTTAAGAAAAGAAGTAGCGTATCTAGGGCATGTTGTTACACCGGAAGGCGTAAAACCTAACCCAGCAAAGATTTTGGCAATCAAAAACTATCCAATACCCAAAACCACCAAACAAATTAAAGGATTTTTAGGACTAATAGGCTATTATCGAAAATTTATTAAAAACTTCGCCAAGATAACAAAACCCTTTACTAACTGTTTAAAGAAAAATGCAAAAATAAACATAGAAAATCCAGCCTTCATAGAATGTTTTGAAACATGTAAAAATATACTGACTAATGAGCCCCTTCTACAATACCCAGATTTTGAAAAGGAGTTTACTCTAACAACAGACGCTAGTAATTTTGCACTAGGAGCAATTTTAAGCCAGGACAAAAATGGAAAGGACCTTCCTATAGCGTATGCCAGCAGAACTTTAAACGACAGCGAAACTAATTACTCCGCGATTGAAAAGGAATTACTAGCAATCGTATGGGCCACTAAACACTTTAGGCCTTATTTATTTGGAAGAAAATTTAAAATTTATACAGACCATAAACCTTTACAATGGTTATTTTCAGTTAAAGAACCAAATTCCAAGCTTTTAAGATGGAGATTAAAATTAGAGGAATATGATTATGACATAAGATACAAAAAAGGCAAATTAAACCAAAACGCCGATGCCTTATCTAGAATACAATTGAACATTACTAATAAAAGGTCAACAAACACCCAACACACTGTAGAACCAGACCTTGATTTATCTCCAGCTGGATTAATCCAACGTTTCTTCCCGGAATTAAATGAAGATAACGAGTCTATGGTCGTACAACTCGACGCAACAGATAATGCCAACTTAGAGTACGATCAAGAAAGTGACAGTCAAACCGTGCATTCCAACTTCGAAGGGAACACCCAAATTGAAATACCAATTTCCGACGAACCTGTAAACTTTGGGAGAAATCAAATATTTTTGTCATTGGTAAAGTATGAGCCAAAGAAAGTAAAAATTATAAAACTATTCGGAACTTCAAAAATTCGTTTAATGGTCGAAATATCAGAAAATAACTTTAAAGAAGACATAGTTAACTTTGTAAAATCATATTTGGTACCCAAAATAAAATATAATCTATATTTTGAAGACGATTTTTACGAGAAATTTGCATCATGCGTAGCCAAAAATTTCAAACAAACTGAACTAAATTTGGTTAAGTGTAATAACAAACTCTTAGACCTAACTTCGGAAGAAGATACCTTAGAAACGATAAGTAATTATCATGTCAGCAAAACCAATCACCGAGGGATACAAGAAACATACGAACAAATTAAGCGAAGATATTATTGGCCTAATTTAAAATCACTAATCCAAAATTTCATAAATCAGTGTGACATATGTCAAAGAACCAAATATGACAGAATCCCCTTACAATTAGAGATGAACTTGACGCCTACAGCTGCAAGGCCTTTCCAGATAATTCACATCGACACTATCTCTTTAGAAAAGAATGCGTTTATCAGCATTGTCGACAGTTTCACAAAGTATGCTCAAGCTTATCGCTTGGGAAGCTCTCAAGCT
This sequence comes from Prosapia bicincta, assembly GCA_036971475.1. Lineage (NCBI taxonomy): Eukaryota > Metazoa > Arthropoda > Insecta > Hemiptera > Cercopidae > Prosapia > Prosapia bicincta. The sequence goes on along the minus strand of JBAIZL010000004.1, from coordinate 151,686,777 downwards.
ACAGAGATTGCAGACAAGTTATTAGATTACTTTGCGCAGTTCTGCTTACCAACAGTTATTATCTCAGACAATGGAACGGAGTTTAATAACAGGATTGTGAAGGAGATATTAGACCTGCATAAAATCAAAATCCATTTTATCAGTACACAAAACCCCCAATCAAACGGATTATGTGAAAGATTTCATTCCACCTTAATAGAACACATAAGGCTGTTAAATAATCAAATCGAATTTAAAAAAGACAGTATAATTAAGAAAGTCAAATATGCTATAATAGCCTATAACAATAGCATTCATTCAGTCACAAAATTAACGCCGTGCAAAGTCTTATTTGGACACATAAATTCAAACTCTTTATTAGATATAGATTTAGAAAAACAAATTGTAAATGACTACGTTTTAAACCACAAAGAAAAGACAAAAATACTTTATGAAAACATTAGGGATAGCAATCAAAGAATTAAAGAAAAAGTTTTAGAAAAAAGGAATGTAAACAAAGAACCACTTCCAGAAATACCATCTGAAGTTTATATAAAATCAGTTCAGAAGCAAAGCAAAACTAAAAACAGATATAGCAAGGAAGAAATAGCTTCGATAGATAAAGAAAGAAAAACTGGAAAAATAAAGCCTAGACATCATAACACAAAAGACAAAATACATTTGTCAAAAATTAAAAGGCCTAAGAAGATAAAAAATGTAATTAATGACCAAAATCCTTCTTGTTCATATTCCACACAATCAAATTAAAATCCCAACCATACCTTTGTCCACTAGTTCTATGCAAGAAACTTTATTAAACTTTTAAACAACATTGTTTTATTAATTGTATGTGTTACAAACTGTTGTAATTTATTAAATGATATGTAACTAATTATGGTAATAAATATTGTTAATTATTTGAAATATGTTAATCACAAAAAGAAATGTAATTGAAGAAAATTAGAAACTATACTCTTAAAGAGATAACAAAACAAAAAGAATTCTTATAAACTAACTAGAATCCTTATCAAATCTATAACAGGCAAGTTGAATGTAAATGAGGGTAAAAATTATGAAAAATTATATAAAACTTTTATTGTAATCAATGTAAATTTTGTAGAACAAAAATTAGATTCTGATAACAATTGTATATGTTATAAACATTTTGTATCTATCCTATGATAGAAAAAACTCATTATAAATTGTATTAATCAATTCCAAATACTTTTGCTCAGTTGAATTATAATGAACAGAAAATTAGACTGTAAAATGCCCATCATCAAAAACAATAACGCCTACAAACTACAAGGATACTGCGTTGGAAATCGCAGACAACCCATTTAACTGGATCTTGGAAATCAACCTTTGCCTGGTGACTTTCTCCAGTGAAGAGGACTTCAACCCATGCCGAAAATTGCCCTTTACGGAGGCCTATTCAGCAGCTTATATACTTCGCCCTCATCAAGAAGATGAAGAGGACCTCAACCGATGCCGAAACTTCGCCAACCCCCGAAGTTTTCTTTAGGGATGGAGGAGTTATATAAACATTTTATGTGAACATTTCATAATTAAATGCGTGCTAGGAAAATTCCTGCTTACGCAGCTTTAGTATTATATAGGTGTGAGAACAGAGCCCCGGCAGTGTGTAAGTCGCCTCTGTATCGCACAGACGTTTTCCACTCCGATTGAGTGCATATCAATTGTATTGTTTTATTAAGTAAAATTAATGTAACAGTTTTCTAAATTAATTGTTTATTAAATTCAAAGGTTTGTTAAAAATAAAAATCATTTTTAAAAACCTTTCTTGCTTAATATAAAACGTAACTTATATATACATACACATATCATTTATATATATATATATATATATATATATATATATATATATATATATATATATGTGCTGATAACAATTGTAAGATTAAATTTAGCTTTTTTAAATATTTTTTTTACTGCAGTTTATCTGAAATTAAAATTTTTAAAAGGTTGCAAAAACAAATTGATATTATGTCCTTTATAACTGTATGAAGCAACTGTGGCGTAATGTTTATTTTTAAATAAATAAAACCTCTAAACCACAAGTAACATTTATTTAAACCTTATGTACATTTCGATTGCCCAGCAATCATATTCAGAGGTATTTAAAAAATACAACTAACTTTAAACAACATAATACAACTAATATATAGGCATAAACCGGCAACTACTTCGCAACGCCCCTTATTTAAAAAACTAGTACGACCAATCACGTTGCAGTAAAATCCCCCTCTACAACTTGGTCCGGTCTTCCCCCTTTCGTGGTGAAGAGTTACCGTTACAACTATTTTAATTTTACTAAAAAACAATAATATTACTTATTAACAAAGTTATAACTATCTCCTAATTAATGAATATAACTGAGATTTAGGGATAGGCCCTTCATCACAATTTAATAAATTATTTTCATCATATTTGTGAATGTACAAACTTTCAAAACTATTCAAAAGACCTTTTGAATTAACAGTTTTCAATAATTTTAGATCATTTAATTCTAAAGTGTGTTTAGAGTTTAGAATATGTTCTGCAACACTAGATTTTTCAGGTCTTTGAAATTTTATATGGCTAATATGTTCATTAAATCTGGTTAATATTTTCCTTTTCGTTTGGCCAATATAAATTTTACTACATGAATTACAATTTATTTTATAAATCCCAGATTTATCTATCATCTTAATTTTATCTTTTGGGTTACCTAATACATTTTTTAAGCTATTTAAGCTTTTGTAAGCTACTTTTAAATTTACCTGTTTACAGGTAAAAACAGGTAAATTTAAAAGTAGCTTACAAAAGCTTAAATAGCTTAAAAAATGTATTAGGTAACCCAAAAGATAAAATTAAGATGATAGATAAATCTGGGATTTATAAAATAAATTGTAATTCATGTAGTAAAATTTATATTGGCCAAACGAAAAGGAAAATATTAACCAGATTTAATGAACATATTAGCCATATAAAATTTCAAAGACCTGAAAAATCTAGTGTTGCAGAACATATTCTAAACTCTAAACACACTTTAGAATTAAATGATCTAAAATTATTGAAAACTGTTAATTCAAAAGGTCTTTTGAATAGTTTTGAAAGTTTGTACATTCACAAATATGATGAAAATAATTTATCAAATTGTGATAAAGGGCCTATCCCTAAATCTCAGTTATATTCATTAATTAGGAGATAGTTATAACTTTGTTAATAAGTAATATTATTGTTTTTTAGTAAAATTAAAATAGTTGTAACGGTAACTCTTCACCACGAGAGGGGGAAGACCGGACCAAGTTGTAGAGGGGGATTTTACTGCAACGTGATTGGTCGTACTAGTTTTTTAAATAAGGGGCGTTGTGAAGTAGTTGCCGGTTTATGCCTATATATTAGTTGTATTATGTTGTTTAAAGTTAGTTGTATTTTTTAAATACCTCTGAAGATGATTGCTGGGCAATCGAAATGTACATAAGGTTTAAATAAATGTTACTTGTGGTTTAGAGGTTTTATTTATTTAAAAATTATGTCCTTTGTATTTTATATTTATTTATGTTTTTGATAAGAACTTCTATCCCCTTTCTGAAGTAAACATTGTTTTCTTTTTTAAACTAATATTTTCAAATTTTTGGTATTTTTACCAATATTTACTTATTTAAATTGGAAACTCTTTATGATATTCCTATTTTTATATTTTCTCTTGACTTTTGTAGTCAATTACGTTCGGTGAATCTTAATAAATCACGTTACATGAGAGATGTCTCAGAGACACTGATGAAGATCGCCACGTAGCCATCAAAAACGTTCTGTCTTAGTAAGTTTTTACAAATTTACAAAATTTAAAGTTCGGATAATCATAAACTAATGTTAAAGTCATTAATTTATAATTTTTCTAGCCTTCGTTGTGGAATATTAACATTCTGTGTTCTTGTCTTACGAACCATGAAATATTACTGGTATTTTGTTTAAGATCTCTGATCATACTATTCCAATCATATTTTAGCATGATCAGTAATCACCTTTGGTAACTTGTTTTAGTGTTTCCAAATAAAGTGTTATGATTTTTTAATTGTTTAAATGTTATAAAATAACTTATTTTTATAGCTTTTCTACAGGGGCAATGTTGATGGCAATGTATATTAGAGACCTGAACGATGAAGAGGCCTTTAGTTTGACATCTGCTATTGTTGAAACAGGTATTTAAGTTCTCTTTCATGTTTTTGGTAATTTTCAGGCTAGCAAGATAGAAATATTTTCTCTAAGGTTCATATTTCTGGCTGGTCAGTTTATACTTAGAATAAATAAGCAGTTAGCCCTATATTACTATGTAATCATTAATATTTATTATTTGAAATAGAATTGTTTCAATAATAGTTATGTATTTAGTTTAGAAATATAAATATATGTTTCTCTTTGACTGACTCATTAACTGGCAGCCGAAAGCAAAATCCTTTCTATGGCAAACAATAAATTAGCAAATTATTTTTGTAGTCCATTACGTTCGGTGAAACTTAATCAATCACTTTTACATTAGCTTATGACTATCCAAACTTTATAAATTTACAGTTCTTACAAATTTAGAAAATTAAAGTTCGGATAGTCATAAACTAATGTAAAATAGATTGAGCAAATTATTTACAAATCAACAGATAGAAGCCCTACTTTAAAATTTCATGGGAGTGCAATATCCGATTGACTCACTGTCTAACTGATCAACATGAAGCTAAAACTATCACTAGTAACTTGACATTTTGTTGTTACATCCATTTCTTAACACGTTCATTGCCAATCACGCAATATGTCAGTTCTTACCGGACGGTCGATCACTCGTGGCCGTTGCTTTCCACATTCTAAGTGAATTATTGTAGCCGCCACAGCCTTGGCTGCTTGGCGGAGCTGTCTTTTGTTGAGCCCCTGTTGTGTGCCGTTTCTGAAAAAACTAATTTACAGCAGTTTTATTATTGTGTATGACTTTATGGTAGTTTTATCGATTATGGTTTGGCTAGTTGCTTTATAGGCATCAGTGAAGTCATTTACATTTAAATTTTGTACGTGGTTGCTTAGTGATTTGAGCGTTGTGTGATGTGCTTTGTTGTTGATTGGACTGATGAGGTGAGGTGTGGATTTTAGATGTTCGACCTTCATGGGGGCTCGTAGATGAAGCACAGGGGTCGATTCCTGCGCGTCGGAAGCGGTGCCGGATCTGTGACTATTGCCGACAGATGCGGATGGGAGGAGCATTCTGCTCGATCTCTGAGTGACATAGTTAGTTGGATGATAAAATCATCTAGGGATGGGACGTTGAGTCCCGCAGCTATTACTGTGTTTTTTACATACCACAGAGAGTTGGTGATTAGTCTGAGCGTGACGTTTTGGAAAGAGTGCAGCTTCCTCTTTGATGCATCGCTCAGAAGGGAATACCAAGCGGGGGCTGCGTAGGTGATGATGGGTCTGATGTACATTTTGTACACCATCAGCCTGACGGACATTGGGATAGGGTTCCCAGCTCCGCGGATGACAGGGAAAAGCCTTTGGCGGGCGCCAATAGCCTTTCCGATGGCACGTCGGAGGTGGGGCTGGAAGGTGAGCTTGTTGTCAAGCGACACCCCTAGATACTGTACTGTGGTTTTCCATGCTATGGGGCTGTTGTTGAGAAAGAGTGTTGCGACAGGACAAGCTCGTTTGTTACTGAAACAAACGGCTTCAGTTTTGTCCGTGTTGACTGCGATTCTCCACTTCCGAAGCCACGGTTGGAGAAGGTCTAATTGTCTCTGCATGTATCGAACTCCAAAGTTAATATTTAGAGTGCGATACTGAAACATGGAGTCGTCAGCAAAGAGTCGCAGTCGGACAGATGGGTATAGGGGGACGTCATTAGTATATACAAGATACAATAACGGCCCCAGAACTGAGCCTTGAGGCACTCCAGCCTCAATCGGACGTCGCGTGGACAGAGTACCTTCGACGGACGCCTGAAACCACCTATTGTCGAGGTACGAATGAATGAGGTGTACATAGCATGGAGGTACGGGACTGTTGGCCAGTTTGTACAGGAGGCCCTCGTACCATACCCTGTCAAACGCTTTGCTGATGTCCAGGAATACAGCGATGTTGTGACTTTTGGTGTTGAAGCCATCTGCAAGGGAGTTAACCACGTTGGTTAATTGCAGGGTAGTGGAATGGCCACTGCAGAAGCCGTATTGCTCACTGCGTATAGTAGGGGCTATGTATTGTAGCAGCCTATCATTTAGTAGCCTCTCAAAGACCTTTGAGAGGTTGGGTAGAAGTGATATTGGCCTGTAGTTTTTGGGAAGAAGAGAGCTTTTGTTTTGTTTAAGGAATAGGACTACTTTTGCTCCCTTCCATGAAGTAGGGTAGTGGCGTGTTCGCATGATTCCGTTGAAGAGATTAGTGATAGACATCAACATGGGGAGAGGGAGTATCTTGAGTGCGTGGTTGGATATGCCATCTAATCCAGGGGCTCTGCGGGGGTTGAGGTTTGATATGGTTTGCGCCACCTGATCACTGGTGATCAGGTCTGGTGGTCTGCCAAGTGGATCGTTTAGATAGGTTTCAAGATAGTCCCTAACATGTTCGGCATGTTCGGTGTCGTAGATGTGTGCATTTGGTGTGAACTGGTCTTCTAAGGAATCAGCGAACGTTTCGGCCTTGTCCTCCGGGGAGTAAGCCAGACCCTGCTGTCCAAGGAGTGGTTTGCATGGCGATTTCGTGGCTAAGAGCTGGCGATTTAGTTTCCACAGAGAACCATTCTCTGTGTTTACGGAGGAGAGAAATTTGAACCATTCCTCCTCTGCGTGCGTTTCTAGTAAGATCTTGACTAGTTGAGTCTGGGCATTTAGTTCCCTCTTAACTGAGGGCGCGTGGGTGAAGTGCCATGTGCGGCGCAGTCAGCGTTTCTTCGCCAGCTCTACTTGAATATAGGATGGAAGCTCAGTCTTTGCACCACCGTGTACAGTGGTGTGGGAGCTGACCTTGACTGCATGTAAGAGGGCTGCCTGTATTCTGTCGGCCTCACGATCAACATCCCCGCAGTTGTCAATCGGATTGCCATGTTCCGGAGATATTCGTAGAAGGCACTCGTTGTAGCGTCTCCAGTTGGTTTTCGTTGACATCTTGGCTGGGGGGAGGCGATTAGCCAGGGGGTCACCAATTGTCAGAAGGATTAAAGTTGATAAAGGTAATGCTGTAGTTATTATTGATAAACAAGAACATATAAATAAAACTGAAAATTATATATCTAAAAACCAATATACACAAATAAATAAAGATTCCACAAATATCAAAATAAAATAAAAATTATAATAAAAACATCATCTAAATTATTTAATCAAAAATTTACTAATAATTATATAAATGAAAATCCTAAAATTCCAAGATTAAATGGACTAATTAAATTGCACAAAGAAGATAAACAAATTAGGCCACTAGTTAATTTTACAACTGCTCCTTCTTATAAAATTTCAAAATATTTGGCTTTATTACTTAAAGATAAGGTAAAATTAATTAATACGCATAATATAAAAAACTCGATTGAACTTATTGAAAAATTAAAAGATATTAAAATTAATAATAATACCAAATTAATATCATTTGATGTTACTAACATGTATAATAACATACCTATAATGAAAACACTTGAAATAATATAAAATAATATAGATACATTTGAAAAAGATAAAACATTAACACAAGAAATAATAAATACATTAAAAATCAAATTAATAAAAATTATTTTTTATATAATAATAAAATTTATAAACAAAAAATGGATTAACAATGGGCTCTCCAATGTCCAGCATATTATTGAAAATATTTTTACAAAATATAGATAATGAAATAGATAGCATTATTAAAACATATGATCAAAATGGATACTGGTTTAGATATGTAGATGATAGATAATACATATCAAATAATAATGGTTTGAATATTGACGAAATATTAAAATGTATAAATAATATACACGAAAATATAAAACTTACTCATGAATTTGAATCAAAAAATAAACTGAACTATTTAGATATTACAATTACTAGAAATAATGAAAAATTTGAATATAATATATATAGAAAACCAACACAGACAAATCAAATAATACCTAATTATTCAAATCATCCATATAATCAAAAAATGGCAGCACTGTATAATTTATTATATAGAATGCACAAAATACCAATGAACTGAAATGATCAAATAAAAGAGAAAAATATAATATATCAAATTGGTTTAGAAAATGGATATAAGAGAAAAACTATAGATAAATTAAATAATAACTAATAAAAAAACAGAAAATCGAAAATAACTTTGTACATAATAAGAGAGAAAAAATTTGGACAAATTTTACATTCACTGGTAACGAAATAAACAAAATTACAAGATTATTTAAAGAAACAAATTTACAAATTACATACAAAACTGATAATAAAATTAAAAATTTAATAAACAATAACAAAAATCAAAATAATATGCCCGGAAGAAATGGAGTATATAATATAAAATGTCAAGCTTGTAATAAATTATATGTAGGACAAACAAAAAAGAAATTAAAAGAAAGATACAACGAAACCATATATCAAACCAAACATATACAAATCAAATTTAGCTACTCATTGTATTAATAATGGACACGAATTTCCTGAAATAGAAAATATGACATTAATAAAAGAATAAAATAAAGGATCAAAGATGAATATATGTGAAACATTGGAAATTTATAAGCATAAAGTTAAAGACAAATTAATTGATGAACAAATTCAAGTGAGATCAAGGCACCAAACTATTTATAAGGTCATCGATGTTATAGAATAAATTACATAAAGTGCAATACTTATAAACATATGACTGTTTGTAGTACATATGATTTCATTTTTGTAATAATATATGCATTAAAAGTAGTCTTGTTTTTGAAGTATTTTTAATTTATTAACTATATTACAAGAAAACATATCAGCATATTTAATATATATATATATGTATGTATAGAAAGACAAAGAGAGAGAGAGAGTGTGTGTTATTATATGTTATTGTAAACAATTATTCCACCATAAAGTTCACCATTCATTTTTATCTAGTGATGAGCCACCTTTCGGTCACTTGACCATTGTCGAATCATTGAATAATGGACAATGTTAATTATCACACACACACACACACACACACACACACACACACACACACACGAACACACACACACACACACACACACACTACAACGTCCCCCCCTTTACTCTTTCTTTTTCTTTTTGTTATAGTAACGCTAATGGTGTTACGGAGTTGTTACTTTTTATTTGCGCCTGCTCATCTCCGTTCCGCTCTCGTGTTCGTGTAGCCTCGAGCGTTCTTAAAATTTGTCTTGTGTTCACCCTTTATTTGTCACGCCTAAACGCAAGCCACTACCCGCTGATTTCTACCTTAAAGTTTGTATAACCTCCCCAAAATGGTTAACATGTTTAGTCGGGTCTTTAAATAGTCATACTTGTCAGTAAAGTAGTCAGCTGGAAAAAAACACTATTAATATGAACACACAAAATTTCCTAAGAATCTTACCATCTTAGAAGATCTGCAGGCACAGCAGGGGGACATGCAAAATATGATCATGTTTAAGATACCTTTTTTAAAGGCTCCTGTGGTCTTTAAACATGATCTGCCAGTAGACTTTGTCTCTGGGCTTCAATACAAAAAACCAACTAATTTTTAGAATAGCTCAATAATTTTACAATAAATTTGTTCTCAGGAGAGAAATCGTTTGAAGAAACATTAGGCTCTGAATTTTATATATTTATTAATTAATGAAATTTAATTAAAATTGTGATTTGATTTAACAATAATTATTTATTAGTTGGAAAAAACTAAAAGTTTTATTTGTTGTTCAACACAGGATAAATTTAAATACCAAAAGTTTTTATAATATTTAATTACATGTTTTTAAAAATAAAAATAAATATATTTTCAACTAAAATACATTTGACTCTCTTTACTATTTCTTAGTCCTCCTTATAATCACAAATAATAGCTTAAATTTTGCTTATATTTTATATATCTAATTTCTACATTTTATATATAATCCATTAAATACATTTACATGTTTAAACAAAAAATCTTTCCTAATTTAACATAATAAAATTTTTATCCTTTGACTTTAAGATTGAATTGGTAAATTTTACATTTTATAACAAATAATTTTAAAATTTGTAAAATTCTATAAATCTGGTCTTCCTGAAAATGATTGGCTTATGGCCAAAACCACTTTGTGAATTTAATATTTATTATTCATTCCTTAGCATTTTTATTATACAAATTAATTTTACTGCATTTAACATTTATTTAAAAATTCAACATAGAGTGAAGTCTTTGTTTAATTTTTATTGAAAGTTTTGAATCTAATATTTTTTAACTTACTAAATTTGACGTTATTTAATATAATAGAGAAAATGACTTGCCAAGAATTTCCCTACCGGTCCTAGAGTCCTCTCGTCTTGATTCCAGAGCCCTGGACACTGGAAGTAGCCATCCTTGGTAAGTCGATGGAAGTCCATCTCCATTCTCCTCTAATCTTCACGTCCCGGAGGCTGAGTCTGAAGCCCTCGTCCATGGGCCGCATTAGGCGGCAGAAACATGGCTGTTTGGTTCCATCTGGCCCTTGGTTGTCCTAGGCATAGCGACCGTTAGCACCTCACATTAAAAATTTTTCACAGACTGCCTTACAGGTCCTTAAGTTCCTGTATTTATTGCGGCTATGTAACCCTTCCCCGCCCGTTCTTAGCTCGTCCCTATCTCTGTGCGTTTTTCTTGTACGGGCGGGTTGGACAAAGTATTCGATTAAACCTGCATAATTCTGTTATCGATTTTGGAATACTGAAAAATGTCTATTTCTTTAAAATGGCTGTAACTTTTTTGTTATTGAAGTTTTTTAAATTTGGTTTTCACTATTGTTCTTTTTGGATTTTTCTGGTCATTTTAAAATGTCAGTGATAGTTCTTCGCGGCCTAGTTCTTAAGTTAGCATTTTTCAACACTTTGTTTGTCAAATTTAGTTAGCTATTACAGTTTTATTTTATTTTAATTTTTAATTTGTCTTAATAATAATTAATAAAGATTTTACTGTCTTCTTCTCTTTTTACAGTGTTTCATTATACAATAAATTAAAACCTTATTGTTTAATTATTAAATTTGTTATTAAAAAATTTGAAATTATTGATTTCTCAATTTGAACGGCCATTCTGACCATTTCAACACACACACACACACAACACACACACACACACACACACAACACACACACACACACAACACACACACACACACACACACACAACACACACACACACACACACACAACACAGACACACACAGACACACACACCCCACACAGTATAAACAGCTTTAGTGGTTTAATTGTAATTATTAAAAAAAAATAACCTAAAATAAAATGTTTCTTTGTTGACTAAGTAGGAATTGACATATAAGTTTTTCTTTAATATTGAATGCAAATTTTACTAAACAAGAATATGAAGTATAGTTTAATTCTAGAACTTACAATGGCAACAAGTAATATAAAAAAAAATTAAGTAAATTCTTAATGAGGTTAAAAAAGAAAAATTTTATTTTAGTTACCCTAGAGCACTATTTATGATATTGTAACAGTTTAAGGATGTATAATGGAGGTTTCGACGACAACCAGATGAGGGAAAAAATTCATATGCATCTTTGAGAATATATTTCCAATATAATTCTAGGCATTGGAAAGTTGATGCAGTGACAAGTTGATGCGTGCTAGACTTCGAACATGAAGATTCTCAGACAACCAGATGGGGGCAAAAGAAAAATTTATATATATCTTTGAGAAGTAGAATAATAGCTATGGGAAAGTTGGCATTAGTGCCAAAGCATTTCTAATACAAAGATACTCAGTTCAAATCCGATCTAGATCCCATAAATTTTATAATTTAATTATTGAATAAATATTTGAAAAAACTGTATTAACTTCTATTGTTATCCACTATAGGTTAAAAAAAATGTATTTGAACTTGATTGGAGGGATAAAAAGGTATTTTATTAACGCTTGAAAATGTGTACAAGATATATATCAGGAGAGTGAGAGCTAATAATTTAACAATAAGGGTATATAGAAGAATTTAAAGCAATATTAATTATAGTTAATAATAATTAAAACACTTGAACACATATTGATTAATCACATTTGCCCATAGTAACACATTTCAGTCGAGTTACAGGCTGAGTTGACAATAGGATACATCTCCTGAAGCAACCATCCTCATAGGATACAACTCGTGAAATGGTTGACCTCATTAAACAAAAATGTGAGAGCTACACATGAGCAAGTGTTGCAACGGACCGGCCCTACAATGCATGCCTGCGACCCACCGGCTGGTCAGGCACTGCCACAACACCTTCCTTCTGTTGCTCGGTAAAACCTTTGACACAAGCCGGTCCTGCCAACGGTCAAACCCCTGTGCAATGCTCGCCAAAAACTGCAAGAGAACCAGTCACTGAACTTTATTTAAAAAGCCTAACTCGCTGAGATTTAACCCTTTGGGTACCTGTTCCTGGGGAATGAGTTCGTTTGAAGGCATCTTAGGGTTTAGTGACCATTTGCTTAGGATTATGTGAGGAAATTGTTTAAATAAATATAATCACTGTTTTATTTGCAAGTTAGTAAAAAACGTTGTTTTTATTTTGTATTAATCTAATTTCTATTACAGCACAGTTTGTAATTATTTTATATTTTAACTTCTTCTTAATTTTTTGACAATTCTTTAATCTTTCAGTGTAAACTTTGTAACTTCTTTTGTAAACAAATAAATTTTTATATCACCTTTTCTTACCTTCATCCTTTTTCCAAAATTACAAAAAATTTAATTTTAATTTAAAATCAAAATTTATCCTTTCTTTGTTAATCTTTAAAATTCAAAATATATTACTGAATTTTTTCTTCAATTCAAAACTTTTAATTTAATTGCAAAAATTTACTTTACTTTTCTCTAAAAGATTTTATTTTATTTTCAAAAACTTCATTTCAATTTATTGATTTAAACAATCCTTTCATTTTACCATTAAATCTCTTACTATTTGACTGTGGTATCTTAAACTAATTAAAAAAGAGACATTTAACAAAAATTCTTTTCAACAAACATTTTAAAATATTTTATATCTTTTTTAAAATTATACAAAAAACTAAGTTTAATACAACATGAGAACAACTAGAATTTATCAAAATTTAAACATAACTTATCTCTAAACATGAAATTTATTTAACTCTTTTTATAACCTAAAATAATATTTCTGGACAAGTCCGCATGGGCACTGGCAGCAGCGATCTATCATGGACATCGGATCATCGGCGTCACTTGAGGCTGGATATCTGCAACAATGAGTAAGATAACCTAAAATTAATTCATAGGAATCACATATCTGTTTTCCAAAATTTTACTTTCTATTTATAAAGCATTCTGCAAAAACTCAAACATAATTTAAATTTCAATTTATGAAACGAAAAATTCAGTGTCATTTTTCTAACGCATTTTCTCGGTTTTAAAATCCTTTACAAAATTCTTAAATAATTTTGAAACTATTTATTTTCTTTCATTTACCCTTCTCTCCGGTCAGTATCTATTCTAAACAATGTTACATTAAAAGCTGCCATGTCTTAAGGCTGCTCTAAAGTGAGATTCAAATTGAATATATTTCACAAAAATTAAAATTTTTTTTTCTACTAATTAGTTATTGACATTTACTTACATTTAAATTTTAATTTTGAATTATTTATTTTATGTTCAAAACTGTCTTTACTATTTCCTTAATAATGATTTGACTATTTATTTGTCTCTATTTTTAAAATTAATCTCACTCTTGGTTTTAATCTTTTCTTTGTTTAAAATACTGTTTACTGTACTCTGTCCAAATTTTAATTTTATAAATTAATTTAGTTAATTTTGACTCTAAACTGTTGAAACACTTTAATTTGAGGCACTGTTCGTTTGCTACTTTCGCACTGACTTCAATTTTATTTAAAATACTTCTCTGTGATAATTAATCTCGAGGGCGCCACAACATTGGTGTTAGTTCTACGAAAACTGCTTTTGGAGAGATTCCTCCCCAAAAGGGTTTCAAAACACACGAGACAACATCTCAGACGAAACACTAACGCTCTTAGCCCTGCATTATCTTGTAACTATACGTTTTGAAACTATTTGATGCATTATGAAAACAGAGAGAGCTAGACACCACCTTCCAGCTCGCCGTCGTAAACCACGTTACTCAATTTTGTAGCTTCCCAGTCATTTTCCACTCTTCCGGGCTTCCTTCAAGTAATACCCAGTGATGTGTTCAGAGTGCTGGGCATTTCGTCACATCCTGTTTTCAGTTCTCCTCCACCTTCATTCTTGATCGATATTTCAACAAATTACTTAATTATCCTGTAACTCTTTCTGTTAGAATTGTTTCGTGTTTTTCATCTCGGCACTTTTGTCCCCTTTTTCTGTTCTGCGTCCTCTTGAATGTCGATGGTCTTTCTAGGTGGATTTTAATCTTTTTTCCTCTTTCAAATATGTAAAAAACCTGTATCCCTGTTAATGGCTTTGTTTCTACACCTTATACTTGTTAAACTCCTGTTACCTTGTGCCTAAGGCATTTCTATTATGTTTTAGCTTCGCTACTCTGACTACACAAAATTTTAAAATTATTTAGTGTAAAATTTCATTTGTCACGGTAAAATGTAAAATTTTAGCCTGTTGCACTGTGACTTATCAATATTATGTATGTTCAAAGGTTTTAGTGTGAGCTAATGGCTCAAGTTGAAGATGTAACCACACAAAATTAATATACAAATTATACTTCACTTTAAAATTTAATTAACCTTCCCATAGGGAGCATACTGGTGGCTACTTTCACTATCAGTGAATTTTTCCTTATAACATACAGAAGAGTACATACAATCAAAAGTCTGATAAAGGGACTATTTATGTAGAAGGAGATTACATTTGCACATGATCGTATTAGGGCATAGATTTGTGTTATGTTATTAGAATGTTTTAGTGTTTTATATTGGTGTATGCATCTTATGAGACGGCAAATATCTTTAAATATTTAAAAATTTTTATTACAAAATTATATAAATTTATGTTATGCTGAAATGATCTCTAATGTCTTAACAAAATTTATTTAAAGTAGCTATTTGTAATCATCCTGGATTCACTGATTAAATTATAAGTAATTATTGTGTAACTGAGTACGCATCATCAAGTAACTACAAAAGTATACTCTCGGTTATGCAATAACTAATTATAGAATTCATTTATTTGAATATTTGCCAAAATAGATAATATGTTTTCAACATAAAATCATTTATTCTAAATTATTTTTATTTCTTTATATTTTTTGCTCTCACTACAATATAACTCTTTAGAACATTATTATGTAAAAATGTCTATTTTTAAATAAATCAAGCATTTTAATGTCTTCATTACTTTTAGTACATGTTTTGATTATGAACCATAGAAACAATTGCAAATTAATATTTAAACTTTATTCTTCTTATTTCTGTAATTATTACATACTTTTTACTATTATTATATGAAAATGTAACAAAAACCTCTTTATTTGTAGTAAATGAAGTACATTTATGTTTTGATTTAATTTAATACATTTTTAAAGTAATAAATTGTATAAAATAGGATATTTAATGTGTTTTCCAATAGTCTAGAGGTAACCTCCAGATGCGCCTATAGTGACTCAAAATTAATGTGCTCTTTGGTAGGGTAAAAATAAATTGGAAATAGTTTTCAATTTTATTGAGGAGAAAGAACATGTTCATTTGGGTTTGCAGGTGATGTGATGAGGTGGAAAGCAGAATGGGAGGGCGTGCTTGTGGATAAACATAGCACTGGAGGAGTTGGAGATAAGATTTCAATAGTGCTGACTCCAGTATTAGCAGCTTGTGGACTGAAGGTTCCAATGCTTACTGGAAGAGGCTTGGGTTTTACTGGCGGGACTTTGGACAAGCTAGAGAGTATACCTGGTATTATGTTTTATATTTTATAAATACACCTGAGTCTGAAATTGCATTTATACTCATTGTTTGTTTTGTTATCCACTAATATATACAGATATCTAAATTCTATTAACCTGTTACATCAAGTTCTGAAGCTTAACAGCTGATAAAAATATTTAAAAAAACTTGAAAGAAAATCAACTTTGTAACATATTTATTTTGAAAGATATGTTCATGAACTTTACAGGTTGCGTTTAGAATAAAATGAGAAAGTATAATTTATAAATTGTACTTTATGTTTATAAAGTTATTATATGTTAGTTGTACTACCATTAAGTGCAATTCATTTTTACCTTGTGATGAGGCACCTTTCGGTCACTTGACCATTGTCAAATCACAGTGGTTCGACAATGGTCAAGTAAACCGAAAGGTGCCTCATCACAAGGTGAAAATTAATTGTACTTAATAGTGGAATAATTGTTTACAGTTAACATATAATAACTTTATAAAATCAGTGCAATGGAATAATAATGGACAACATTAAATACCACAAATATATATATATATATATATATATATATATATATATATATATATATATATATATATATATATATGAAGTTAATATATTACTATTGTAAGTAATTTTATCCACCATTAAGTGCAATAATTTTACCTTGAGTGATGAGGCACCTTTTGGTCACTTGACCATTGTCGAATCACTCAGTGTGAGTGATTCGACAATGGTCAAGTGACCGAAAGGTGCCTCATCACTCAAGGTAAAATTATTGCACTTAATGGTGGATAAAATTACTTACAATAGTAATATATTAACTTCATAAAGTCAGTGCAACGGAAAAACAATGGATAACATAAAATATCAAGAATATATATATATATGTATATATATATATATATATATATATATATATATATATATATATATATATATATATATACATATATATATATATATATATATATATATATATATATATATATATATATATATGTATGTATATATATATATATATATATATATATATATATATATATATATATATATAAACAACTGAGGTTATTTAAATGGAACAATTATTTTTTAAATTTTTCTATGCAAAGCTTTTTGTTGGTAAACAGAACCAACATTTTCAGGAATGAATTTGAGTCATCATTATTTATTCCTAATGATGCTATATATATATATATATATATATATATATATATATATATATATATATATATATATATATATGCATAAATATATATAATCCTATCCATTTGTAACTTGTTTGATTTTTTTAAATCTTTGTGATGTTCAGGCTACTAATATTAAAAATTAACTAAACAACTAAATAATATTAAATTTAGAAAAATCATTCCTTATAAGAAAAAAATGTTATTAATTTTCAAATCTAACTTTGAAGACATTTCCAATTTTGGTTCTGATTTGGACATACAGATATATTTAGTAATTTGTGTTAGATAGTATTTGATTTGCTTAAATTTAAAGTTTCAAATTAGGTTGGAAAAAACTCGTTTATAAACTGAAATATTAAATCAATTTTATTTTGAATTCTCATCTATCTAATATAAACCTCTTACAAAACACAAACATTTAAGAATAATGTTCAAATTATCTGTAAAAAAGTTGAAACTGGAAATAGAAATTATAAAAATAATGTTGGTTTAATTAATTATAGGAATAGAAATGGTTTACTTTGTAAAATAAATTTTAAAAATCATTTAAGTGGTTTAAATCATATTGAAAATATTTTCTATCTATTCTAATTTTACACTTGCAACCAATTCTAAACACCTCTCTAGTGCTTAATACTTTTGTCTCAGTAAATTGTCCATTTGGTTTATTGACAATTTCTTTTATTGATTTCTTTTAATTCACAATAACACAGGTTTCCAAGCACAGTGTAGCATGGATAAGCTACAAGAATGTTTAGAAAATGTGAAATGTTTCATGGCCGGTGTTACTTCAAGCATATGCCCTGTCGATAAAGTTTTGTATGCAGTTAGAGACATCACTAACACTGTTGACAATATAAATCTAATGGTTGGTAAGTATTAAATACAGTATTGATAGGAGTTTTTTGTTTGTATTGCATGTTGTATAGTATTTGTTTCTTTTACTGAATTCCTCTCTGTTTATTTTGTTTCTCTTTATACAGTAAACTCCCGATTATCCGTTGAATAGGGTGGCCCGGCAACGCTGGATAACGAATTCCCCGGATAATCCGCTATGAACAAAGAATACGCAAAACGATCGATAATCGATTATTATACCATAAGTTACACAAATAATGACCCCGGTTAATGCAATTCACATATATAATCTTCAGAGGACAAAATAAATACAGAAAATAATTTATAATCTCGATGTATTTGACGGATGATAACATGTACATTTACATGTCTAACTATTTACAATACGTACATAAGTATATGTCAAAAGTAAGTATGTGTGTACATATGTAATTTCCTTTACACATAATACTTTCACTTTTTAACAAAAAAATCTGTCACTTTCGTCTGTTTTTTTTTGTGAGCATTGATTTAGTTTTAATGTGAGATCTAATTTTCTTGAGAACCATTTTGTCGCACAGTGTCTACTTGTGTCACAAATCCATAAAGATCGATAATGTATATGACAGACATGGATAATGCATATGTCACGTCCTAGACTATTTATAGCCGAGATTAGCTGACATTTATTTACAATCTTATGATACACATTAGGTTTTCGGGCGTCCAAGCATTTTGTCATTGTCTCTTATATACAGTAGTCTGCTCACCCCTTTTATTTCCCTGGCCCGTGTCGGGATGCTTCCCTTTCAATGTAAAAATTAGTACGTACATATTTACATATCTATTCCCTTCATCTTAACTTCTATTAAGCCTTATATGTATTTGCATCGTAATTCACCGTTTGGAAATTTAAACACATGAATCTGATTGGAATAAAAATTGGATATTTGTAAAACAATGGCAGACCCCGGATAATCCGCAAACCGGTTAATCTGCCCACGGATAATCGGGAGTTTACTGTACTTTGTTTCCAAGGTTATCAATTAGTGTGTTGCTGTATCCATTTCAGTATGCTAGGTATTTAATGTGTGATTTTTTTTATTGATATAATTAGTGGTCATTGGTTCTTCTTTTAGTCATATATCATAGGAACAAAGCAGTAGGTTTATTATGAATGTGGGGTGATGTAGGTTGTATTATTATGAATGTAGGTTGATGTGGGGTGGTTTGATGTGGTATATTTTGTTGTGACTGATATCCTGTTTTTGTAGTGTCAAAGAAATTTTAGGTTCAAACTTTATAACACCACAACTTATACAAACTAATAATGAAATTAAATTTTGAAAAAAATTCTGAGATGGTTAGTGCAGTGAAAAACATTTTGTCTTAGTATGGTTTAAAAATTTACTTTGTTATCAGTTTGCATAAGATATTAAAAACTTTCAACATACAAAATTCACTTAAGCGTCATACAAAACCAAAAATTATGTTCAACAATACCTATGTTAAGTAGACTATCATTTACAATTAGGTCTATATTATAAATTTTACAATTTTAGAATTTCCCCATCGTGTGGTCTTAAACCGAAGGATTTTTTCTTATTTTTAAAATTTAACTCTGAAGTTAAAATGTTAGATGAATTTAATATAAGTACAGTAGAGTTTCGAGATTATAAGTCTTGATATTTCCAGCTTCCGTTAAATTTGAGCCTATTTCTATCTGAGATTATTTTATCTATCCGAAAGAAAATGATGAGTTAACCTTCCAAGAAATGTTTATAACCATAGGGTATGCAAAGGAAATGAGTCAGTCGGGCTTCCAAGATATGTTTATACCAGTACGGTATGCAAAGGAAATGAGTCAGGCTTCCAAGAAATGAGTCCTATATACTTATTTAGTAGGGTGGGTAAAAAAAATTTTTTTTTTAACGTTATACCAAGGAAAACTTGCGTATGGGGTAGACAAGTAAAATGCAAAGTAAAAAAAATTAAACATTGAACCCCTAGCTAGCGCATCATATTTAAAATGTTGGTTTCTTTCAGAAATCAAACCATTTTTCAATTATTTCTACAGTCCTTAGCCAATAATATTTTAAAGCACTACCATGAAAATTGTTTAATTAAAAGTTTAAAAAATAGCAAATAAGTGTGAAACAGACAATATCTCTTAATTTGCTATAGCGCAAAGGACTCAAATATCATTAAATTCTTGCCTATTTAAAAGCCACTGTAGGCTCAAAAGTTTTGAAAGATATAAGTATGATACTAATGATCACCACTCCCATGTTGTTCATAAAAGTAAAATAAGAAGAGGTAAAAAGTTAAAAATTTAGAGAAGTTCAAAACCAGAACACAGAAGAACGCAAACCCCTCCATCGATGGAAGGAAGAATAATACCCTTGTAATTGAGAATCTGAACGAAAAACGTTTTAGAAGCATAATAAAAGAAGAACATTATTCCATAATACAAGAACCTAGATCTATCTATGTTGGCCACGTCCCACCCTCAAGTGGATATGCTCAAGAAATTGATTATAGTATTATCTCTTATATGACGGAAGATGGTATTTCTTTAGACGAACTTGACGTAGTGGGATGAGACGGTACCATTACTAACACGGGTTGGAAAAATGGTGTGATGCGTTATTGATAAACAAGTAAAAAGATCCCTGCAGTGGGGAATATGCCTTTTGCTGTTCCTGCATTAATTTCAAACCCTATAGGGTAAAACTACTGGGCCAAAGCCATTTAGTAACCTAATTAGCACTCAGCTTAGTAAGTATGAAAAGCTTTCAATAGTTGATTTTATAAGTATTGATTGTGAAATATCAGATATAATCACACTCTTTTAAGCAAAGATCAACAGTACGGTACCTTCTATACATAAATAGTGCGATAAAATCAGGCAGCTGTTGGAACACCACTGAAATTACACCAATGCTATTGTTACGGAGATTACCTGATGAAGTTTGAGCTAAAATCACTGTTTTCACTATAGCACTATAAAATATTATTGGTTTCGCACTGTAAAAATACTTGTAAAATGACAGATTTTCGAATAAAAAAGATTTTTAAGTACAATGCGCTAGCTAAGGCTTCAATATAAATTTTGTTTTTACTTTGCATTTTACTTATCTACCCCATAGGCAAGTTTTCCACAGTATAGCATTTAAACAAAATATTTTTTTTCGACCTTATTATTTAGTGCATTTTAAATTATAGTATTAGGGTTCATTAAGATTCCAATTTTTTTTTTAATGCACAGATACGTATTTCCCTGTAATCTGAGTTTTCAGTTATTCGAGGAGGTTTCAATACGATTTACCTTTTACTCATTTACCCATTTATCGAGACTCTACTGTACTTATTTAATGACAGGCAACATTTTAGTCTGACTTTACTGGCTGTAATAAATAGTACAGTTAAAAAAAAAAAGTTTTTGTACATTTAAACATGAAGATTTTACTCACAGTGATATTTGTAGCACTAACCTCAGGATTTATTACTGGCTACTTATAAAGTTCTTCAGTTTGTGTCACATCAAAGCATACTTTGGATCTAAGTGATATATAATTTTCCCATTCTGAAACATTGAATCAGGTCACCTGCTGAAGTATTTGTTAATCTAGCTAAAGATGAACCATTAATGTCAAAATGATATGCAATGGTTAATTTAAATGTTCACTTTGTATTTTCCATTCTTTGCAACTTATTTCAAGTTGTAATTTTATTAAAAATCCATTTAAGATTAAATGTTTAAATTTAAGTATAATAGAATTTCAATAATTCGAGGTAAATGGGACCGAGACCCCTTGGATTGCACGAAAATACGTTCCTGTGCATTAGAAAAAATAGTTTTAATGAACCTTTATAATATAGGTAATTAAAAATGCACTAAATAGAATTATAGAACTTTATATGAACATTTCTTGGAAGCCTGATTCATTTCCTTTGCATACAGTATTGATATAAACATTTTTCAGAAGTTGGACTCATTTCTTTTGCATACCATATGACTATAAACATATCTTGGAAACCCAATTCATCATTTTATTTCAAAATGATAAAATAAGCTCAAATAGAAATAGGTTCAAATTTAACGGAAGCTCGAAATATTGGGACTTGAGTTATCGAGACTGTTCTGTATTTAATTAAATGTTCAATTTTAACATACAGGACTTCATTTTTAAATCAATACTTAACAGGTTTTTTTAGAGAAGGCCTAATGTTTTACTATTTACATGCATATTTTCTTTTCAGCATCAATAATTTCAAAGAAAGTGGCAGGTGGAGTTAAAAGGCTTGTAGTAGATGTAAAGGTTGGGGAAGCATGTTTTTGCAATGACATACAAACTGCTAGAGCTCTGGCTGCAAAACTGGTAGGTGTTAGTATTGGTTACTAAGCATCAAATCAATGAGTGAACTCACTATATGGTATATACTTTTTAGGAGTAAAATATTTATTTTGGGTTGTTTGTGTAGTTGTGATTGCTAAAAAAATTCAAGTTTTGAATAAGTGAAATAGTTCATGGTTTTTGTTGTTTAAAGCCTTGATCACGCTATTAGAACAAAATCGAGTGATTGTCTATAGACATGTCTTAGGGAAGTCTCTAGGCATGTCTATAGTCAATGTATCTAGACATTTTAGAGATTTTGTTGCGTGGATACGCTTGTTGGTTAGCTGCTAGACATGGCTAACCTTGTTGGTATTGCTGCTAAATACCAACAAAATTAAAATATGTTATAATTTTGAATAATGAAATAAAGCAAAAGAGGAAACATTGGTGGAGGTGTGAAATTTTTGCAGAGGGATCTCATTCCGGTTGCAATTTACTTTAAACACTGAAATTGGAAGACACGATAGGGTTCTGAAACTTTACCCATTGACTTCAAGTGATTTCGACAAATTACTACAGCTTTTAATCAGAAATATTTAGAAAAAAAACGCATTTAGAGAAATTATTCTGCCATATATGGGTTGTTTTCCATATCCCTCATGTATATTCCATATTCTTTGGCCAGTTCTTCAACAACTTTCCATTTTTACTGCGATTTTTATAATCGGGATTTGTAACTTCCTATAAAAAATTTGCACAGTGAAAATATATGGAAAATAAAAATGTTGTGCAACATTCTCTAAGAGTTGTCTGTAGTCTCCTATTTGAGCTGGGAGACCAATGTTCTGCTATTTTGTTCTAAAGGCATGTCTATAGACACAGATTTTGTCTAATTTGACTCACTCGATTGTATCTACACATTGTCTATAGATAGAAATCACTCGATTTTGTCTAATAGTTTGGACTAGCCTTAAGACGTTTGGCAATTATAAGAAGTTAAGACGCTGCACATTAAAACCTATAATTAGTGTTAATTTTTAAAAATACTGAGAAAATAATTTTTTCTCAATTTTATTCTCAATGAAATATTTGATTTTAATGCCGTTAAAAGAATTGTTTATTAACGTAAAAACTGTAAATTATGGCTTAATATTAAATTAATAAACTTTTAGCTCTTGAAAAAGATTTTCGGACAGAAAATCAAAATGTAGAGTGTATTTATATTAGCATGAATCGGTCTGTGATCTGTCATTAACTTTAAACACATAAACAGTTATTAACCGACATTAAATAAAGTTGGTATAGGTACGATGATGACATTATCATATTATAAGAAGGGAATAAATACCAATCAAACATATGTTTAAAACATCTTAATCCCATAAACCCAAAACTAATACAAACCATCAAAACAGAACAAAAAAACTCCCTCAATTTTGTGGACCTTGGAATTACAAGTACAGACAAATAAATACATAAATTCAGCATATATCAAAAATGCACCAATTAATTAATATTCACCATTAATACACACTATTCACAACTCTTCAAACCACCCACACCAACATAAACTAGCAGCTTACAGCACCATGCTATATCACCTAAAGAACACCACTAGACAAAGAAGAACACCAACAAGAATTAAAAACCATAAAACATATTGCACAAACCAATAAATACAACACAACAATGATTGACAAACTATACAACTGCCTAAAAAATAAACTAAGTAACCCAACTCCAAATATGGAACACCACAAATCCATAATATAGCTATATAATTCAGATAAACTAAAACCCGTAAACTAACAAATACCCTCCCTAAACACAATTATAGAATAGCCTACTCCACACAAATCACCCTCAACAACAATTTAAACCCAACAACATAAACAAAGACATATACTACTCTGCAATTGTTATAAACTAACTTGTAGTTCATATCCCAGTTTTTACATAGGTCAAACATGGAGGTAATATTACACACGCTACCAATCACACATAAAAGCACTAACTTCGCCACAAACCATAACTACAGAAACATAACATCTAACTGACAATTTCTTCACAAATAAAACAAGAATAACACGATACACAAC
The DNA here is from genome assembly GCA_036971475.1 of Prosapia bicincta. NCBI lineage: Eukaryota > Metazoa > Arthropoda > Insecta > Hemiptera > Cercopidae > Prosapia > Prosapia bicincta. The sequence continues at coordinate 151,662,281 of JBAIZL010000004.1, read as the reverse complement.
CGAACAATATGAGATATTCAAACATTTCAAACTACACCCTACACACATACTCAACACCCTATGACATTATAACTCACATACACTTTTTAACATCACATGTCCAATACTCTCAATAATACACCTACATCCCCCTACCTTAATATCCCACACCCAACCTAACCTACAAAAACTTTGAGGTCAGTTACAATCTGAGTTGACAATGGGACAGATTTCCCAAAACGGCTGTCCTCAACAATCATAAACTACCAAGTATAACATATGTACAAGCGTTTTTAGTTAATAATTTAGTGTTACTGCTATTACAGCCAATAAATTGTAGTCTGCTAATGAAAAATTAGAATGCTACAACCCTTTAAAAAAATATGTTGATATAGATAAGTCTGCTTAACACGTTGAGTGCATGAACACCCTTGGTACGCCTGTGCTCTGCTGGCCCCCACGGCAGTAGGCATTCATGTATGCCCCACTCTCAATTCATTGGATCAGCATGAGGTTAGTTTTTGCATTTGTGAACATTTCGGTGCATTTTGTTTTTTTCCACCATTGCTATCGAATAGGAAACTGTGTTGTTGTATTAGTGTTATTTGAAAGGTGTTATAGTAGTGTTTATTAGTTTTTGTACAATGAATATGGATAAATTATTAGAGAATGTGTACTGTAACAACATTTGTCTAAGTAGACAATTTCCAATAATTCATCTTTATTATCAATATTCATTGTACAAAAACTAATAAACACTACTATAACAAAAATATAGGTGAACAAACCCCAAAACCACAAAAATTAATCAAAAAATAACTAAAATAAGTTACCTAAGATTAAATCCTTATGTACATTTCGATGACAAAGTCATCATCTTCAGAGGATCCTATTACAAAAGTACAATCTAGAATACAAAAAAATTAACAAACTAGACTGACCTATATTGTACCACTGTGCTCTTGATATTGTATACTACTATAACACCCTTTAAGTAACATTAATATGAAAACACAGTCCTAATCTGACAGCAATGATAGAACAAAAAAAGAAATGCACCGAAATGTTCACAAAGACTGGCACAATAGCCTTCAGCGACACCCAATTTTCTTTCAATGACTAACCTCACACTAAACCAATTAATTGAGTGGGGAATTGGTGAGTACATGAATGCCTATCGCGACGGGGTTTCATGCACTCCCGCCGCACTCAATGTGTTAAATTGTTCATATCTCTCACTTTGTTAGACAATAAGTTATATTAAGTTTTTGATATTGCAAAACATACTCTTATGTGCTAGATTAACGTGTCGGCAAAATTAGGAGTATCAACAAGGGTAGTTATATCAAGGATGGACTCACCATTAGGCTGGGCTGTAGGAAATGCATTGGAAATCGAAGAAAGTATTCAGTGTCTCAAAGGCAAAGGAAAGGAAGACATAATGTCACTGGTGTGTACATTAGGTATGTATATTATAACCATAATATAACATATAGTAAAATTTCTGTAAATAAAAAAAAAAATTCAAATTTGTGTATAAAAATGTAATTATTATATATTTGAACAATCTATTAGGTTAATCAATAAATGACCTTGCAATATGTGTACATGGAAAGGTTATGTATACAGATAAACGTATCAAAGAAATTCTAATTCAATTGCAAAATATGTTGCTCTAAAGTTCATGAACCAATTATAAATAGTTATCAAGAACAGAATCTGATTGACAAAGTTCAAACCAGATAGGAAATTTTTTCAGAATAGTAATCACAGAACCACCATTATGAATATAATCCTCCACAATAACACACAGAATGTCTATCATAACACCATTGTGACTACTGAAAATTGTTAATAGACCACTAACAATTGACAACCCTTAATGGAGTTAGTTAGTGCTTAACTAGTGACAACAATTCACAATGATAAAAATTAAAACAGTTAACTTTAAATCTCACTACACATTAGTTTATTAAAGCAATCACACTACTTTATTAAAATAACCAGGGACATCAACAACGATGTCCCTTTCATCAGTGCTTGGCTACTACTGTCAAGCAACAATAGTAGCCAAGCATAGATGAAGGTCATATCGTTGTCAAAACTAGTCTGGTTGTTTTAATAAATGAATGTGTAGTGAGATTTAGAGTCAACTGTTTTAATTTTTACCGTTGTGAATTGATAACCTCAATGCTGTTGTATCTCTACTATAACTTTGCAGTGTTTTCTCCAAATATTGGGGGTCTATTTGTTGGACCCTGTATTAAATGCTGTGTGTTTATTATACTTATGAAGTATATAACTGTATATTAAAGTATATTAACTGTTATAAGTGTATATTAAAGTATGTATGTTTATAATAAAGTATACATGTGTTTTTAAAATATATAACCATATTACAGTATTCGTATATATTATGGTATATTTAAGCATATTAAGGTATATATGTGAATATTAAGTACATTATATTTGCTTAGATAAATGAATGATAGATAAGTTTATAGTATATGCTGTGTGGTAAAGCCAACTCTTTGAATGTACATGTAACTTATATGTATCTCGATTTATATTCATTATCATTGTGTATATTTTGTGTTCTGAACCTATATTTTTTTACACCAATCCTCAGCAGTATCTTTTAACTCAGTCTCATTTTTTCTTCTGATCACTTAAATATCTTTCTTTTTTTGTCATTCTATGAAACAACTTCACTATAAATTTTATCTGTTAATTTCATTTGTAACATTATTTTCTAAATCTTCATGTTATGTTAAGCACTATAACTTGTTCTAGTACTCAGAGATGTATGGAACTATTAAATTTGAAAGTGATATTCCTTATACATTTTTCAGTTATGTTCTAAGCAAATATTGCAGCTATTTTAACTGTAAATACTAAGATTTTAAGACGCATAGTGAAGATGTCATGGTCAGTATTAACGATTGCCAACAAATAGTGCAGCATAACTTGGAGACAAAAATGCAGCAACTTGGAATAGAAGGAAAAATGTAATACAAACAATTTTGAAGCTTTTTTTCAAACTTTACATTGCCTATGTCTTCTTTTGTGAAACATCTTTAATAGCTTAGAACCTGCAAGTGTCCTCATGAGCAATTAAGTAGATGTTATGTTAACAAATTATTAAATACTGAAGCATTCAGTTTATTCTCTCCTTATGGGAAGGCTTATTATCTGTATCCCCAAATTTCTATAAATTTCCTGTTTTCAAGTTTGTCTTGGCAATTGAAAAACTAAATAATTTACTTAGTATAGCAGAGTCTTGAAAATCTGAGTGTCGATATTTTGAGCTTCCGTTAAATTCAAGCCTATTTCAATTTGAGCCTGTTTAACTTATTAAATAGAAAATGATGAGTCGGGCTACCAAGAAATGTTTATATCAGTACAGTATGCTAAGGAAATGAGTCGAGCTTCCAAGGAAGGTTTATATAAAATTCTATAAAATTATTTAGTGCATTTTTAATTATAGTATTATGTTGAAACTCCTATTTTTCTAATGTTCAGGAAAGTACTTCAGTGTGTAATTCGAGCTTTCAGTAATACGAATGGGTCTTGGTCCCATCTACCTCAAATTATCGAGACTCTACTGTATTTGATAATTAATTTAGCATTTAGGGCAGTTTAATGTAGCTACAAAATACTTTTATATCAGTGAAATCCATGGTAATACCAATATTAATGATATTGGTATTAATAATTATATTGTTTTTTGGTATAATATAAATTAATATCTTACAAATTTAAAAGATATATATAAATATAATAATAATAATATATTATATAATTATAATAATAATAATATAAATATAATAATATAAAGAAATAAATACATACAATGGTAAAAAATAAAATAGTCAAATCTTAAACTAACCCCACATTACTTTCATAGAAACGATTGCATCAGTTTATAACACAGACTAGTTTTGGCGACGACGTTACCTTCCTCAGTGCTTGGCTGCTACATAGTGTGTTTGTTTCTATTAAACTAATGTTTGGGAAGATTCAGAGTTGACTATTTTATTTTTTACTGTTCTGAATAGTTCTTACTAGTTAAGCTTTAAATAACTAAAGAAATATGTATTTTAAAACTGTTTTGAAAATTCATATATAATATGATATAATCCTTATATGCAATTATTTTTTCTTGTTAAATATATATGGGTAAATGAGACATTTTTAATTTATAGGGAAAAGAATATTTTATTTTACTTATTTATTTGTTGAAGCTTTTCGCTGATGAACTGTATGAACTTATGTAGTCACATAACTACACAGTAAGTAAGTTTTAAAAATGCTGATACTGCTAATCAGCAAAGAGCTTCAACAAATTACTAAGTAAAATAAACTATTCTCATTTATGAAATTGTTTCATTTAACCATATAATAAGTTATGTATTTATACTTTTATTATTGTTAAGAAGGTTTCAGTAAAGATTACTGATCCGGCTAATTGTTCTCCTATTACCCTATGTAGTTTTTGTCTTAGGAAGTAACCTACTGCAGATGGCCAATTTTATTAAAGACTTGGAAGATGGGAGGTTAAAAATTTCAGAAGTTATACAAAATGGCTCGGCTCTCAAGTGTTTTCATGACATGATTATAGCTCAAAGTGTGAGTGAAGAATCTGCAGATGCGTTGTGTTACGGTGACCATAGGAAGGTGTTACCTCAAGCAAACCACGTAACCCAGTTTACAGTCAAGGAATCAGGTTAATATACATAAACATACAATTATTTTTAAAAGCTCATTTATACTATCATATAAATATCAGAAATAAAATCCAACTTTAACATATTGAGTGCGGCAGGTGTGCATAAATGTGCATGCTCTACTGGCGCCCGTGGCAGTAGGTGTTCATATACAGCCCACCCGCCCTCTCAACTCATTGGTTCAGTGTGAGGTTAGCCATTAAAGAAAATTTTGTGACGCTTGAAGGTTATTGTGCCAGTCTTTGTGTATATTTCGGTGCATTTCGTTTTTTTCCTCCACCAGATTAGCGATTGTGTTATCGTATTAGTGTTAGTTACTTGAAGTGTGTTGTAGTAGTGTTTATTAGTTTTCCTACAATTAGTTATTGGAGATTGTCTACTTGGACAAATGTTGATAGAGTACACACATTTTTTAATAATTTATCCTCGTTATTAATATTCATTGTACAAAAACAAATAAACACTACTATAACACACTTCAAGTAACACTGATACCATAACGCAAACCCTATCCAACAGCAATGGTGGAAAAAACAAAATGCACCGCAGTGTTCACAAAGAATGGCACAATAACTGACAAGCGATTCAGAATTTTTCTGCAAAAACTAACCTCACACTGAACCATTGAATTGAGAGCGGGGCGTACATGAGCGCCTACCGGCACCAGTAGAGCACAGGCATTCCACGGGCATTCATGCATGCCCTCCGTACTCAACGTGTTAATTTTCAGAGTCTTTTTTCCACTATGAAAGATTTGTAGTTGATATTTTGTGTATTTAATTTCAGAACAGTTAATCAATTTTACTTAACTTTAAATATTAATGAAAAATTTGAAAAAGATTGTGAACAATAAATAGAATTAAGGTAAGGGGATAAAACCTTTTGGTCAGAGGTGTAACAAATGCTCATTACAGCCATATACTTGAGGTAGGCATACTTCTATACCAGGGCCATAAAAAGGAGTCTGTCACCTATTTTTTAGTGTTATTTTGTGTCGATGCTTTGATAATAATTATAATTTCAAAACATTCAATTGTTGAGCTGTAGATCATGAAATTTTTGAATCAATTCAGGAATTTAACTATTTACTTTACAAAAACCACTACTAGCTGATATTTCTCAACAGATTTGTTACACACTTGAGTTGCAATCAAACACCATATTCAAAAACATAATAAAAACCTACTCAGGAAAACAATACATCATAGAACACCAAAACAGCTCAGATTCCCAATAACATAACTCATCTGAGCAGACATTCTTATCTGTAATTCCCAGCATGAACAAGGCACTGATCCAGTGCGAAACAAGACAGATGAGAAATATCAGTAATATTTTTGTCAAGTAAATTGATAAATAAGTGAAAATTCTCTATTTAAACACATTATACAATTACTTATTATTGTGAGCCATAAGTGAACATTTCAGAACATTATAATTAAATACTACATTTGATCCACCTTTAAAAGTAATCAACAGCCATAACCAATAATTTAATTGATTATAGCCATAAATTGCAGAAACTTTAGTTGTGACTTTCATACTTTGAGTTAATTAAAAACGTTAACTTTTGTATTTCAATAAATTTAATTCTGGAATTTTATAGAAAGTAATATAGCATATATAAAATGACCCTTGAACCCATGTAAAGTAAACATTCACAGCTAAATTAAAAAGAAAATTTCACAGATTTGTTTCAAAATTTAACTGAAACTTTGTTTAAAAAAACTTATACATAAATATGTTACACTTTCCTATAGTATCCCCTACTTTTATGATTGTATAGGACGACTGTTTCGGCTATTGTACTCCCATTGTCACACAGAGTAGAGTGTTTTTAGTTAAAAACTAGTAGCTCATGTGAAGTTGGAATCAATTAATATGAACTTTTTTAATGATAAAATTACATAAAAATATATTAATAATATGAAACTCTGTAAAATAATTTAAATGATAATTGTAATGTTTTGAAGCAATACAGAATGATTAAATAACATTATTAGAATATATATTATTATTCTTGATTGAAAGTAAACTTATAACACATATTGAAAGTGAACATAAGGTTTTGCTAACAAATATTGACATTAAATCGTGAAATGTAGAGTATTCAGGAATGTTAAATATCTTCACAGTTTTAAAATATCCCAAAAACATAATTTTCTGTGTTTTTACATGAGGATATACAGTTTTTGGTGATGAATCCAATTTTAAACTTGAACTATAAATACATCATTAATTATTTGAGTTAAAAGGGGAACTCATCTTCTGAAAAGGCCATCCTCTTATAACAACAAAATAAATGGCTATTTGTAAAAAACATATACTGATAAAACTGTAAAAAATGTATAATAGTAGAAAACAATTAATGTAATTAAATATTCTAACAATTGTTGTAGAAAAACACACATTGAAATAAAAGTATTTGGAAAATTTTCAGGTTATGTATCATATTTAAGAGGTTTTAACATTGCTCGAACTTGCTGGGAGCTTGGTGCTGGCAGAAAGCTAGATACAGATAGCATTGATTATTGTGTTGGTGCTAATATTATGGTTTCTGTTGGAGATAAAGTCAATGAAGGCGATATCTGGCTTCAATTGCACCACACAAAATCTGAACTGGATGAATCAATAAAAAGTTTGTTGGAAGAGGCCATCGTTGTACAGAAAAATTTTGTAACAGCAGAAAAACTTATTGTTGATGTCATAAGTGATTTTCCAATTTAAGGAATATTCACTTTTCTCTGTAGTATTATAAAATTTTGTAAACACTTACAAAGTTTTCTAATTTTGTAAATTAAAAATCAAACAATAGAAAATAAAGAAAATGCTTTCTTACATAAATAATTGAGATAATAAAAATCTGCTCTTATTCTCCAATATTTCTAAAATTATTTAAAAATTTTAAATCATAGATTTGGAATAAATAAAAAAATCAAAACAGACCAATCTGAAACTGCTACTTTTAACTAAAATATTTTAAGCAATATAAAAAATTGTAAACATTAATTAATTTTTTAAGCTGTAATATAATAATATGTACTTTTTACTGTAGTACTAAGATAGTTTTTCTATAAAATTAGTTAGCAGTAAACTGAGAGTTGTTATTTAAATGTGTACACTTTCTGAAAAAGACTTAAATTTACATAATTTTATTTGGAGATGAACACATGTTTGATGAATAAAACTTATTATGAGTCCCTAAATGGTTTAGCTTGGGCATATCTGTGATGGAATCACTGTAACAGGGAGTGAAGATTTAATGAACTTTGACTCATTGTAAACTTAATATATTTTTATAGAACTGTAGTTTGTAAATATGAAAATTTTAAATTAGATTTCAAGACATTGTTATTTCTTTCAAGCCCTTAAGTTTATTTCATAAATAAAAAAATACCCTGTACATGTAATTAAATTGAATGGTCAATTTACATATTTAATTCATTCATTTTGTCAAGATTGTCTAATTTAGTTTGTCTAATGCATTAGAGTAACATAAAGTGAAATTTAATTTTTAAAATTTTATCTGAGCTAAATTAGCTAAGTGTTTTACATCTACCCAAACCACTCCGAGCGGGAATTTCTAGATATGCTACTGACTTATTTATGCAATAACTGTTTAAATAAAGAATAAATCTGACTTTTAAGTAATTTAATGGAACATCAGAGTGTCCAATTAGAGTTACAGCATTGGGGAACAATCCATTGGTCTAGATTTTCTTTTGACTTATTGATTTTTCCGATTTTGAAACATCAAATGAAGTTCTCTAAAAACGTATTAATTTTTTTACTAAGGTCAGTTCAATATAATACAGCCAATAATATCTCATTTTAGTATTGCAGTACAATCAGTTCTGTATAATATTAGAGGGAAAACTGTAAACTATATACAGTAAACTCCCGATTATCCGTGGAATAGGGTGGCCCGGCAACACCGGATAACGAATTCCCCGGATAATCCGCTATGAATACTACGCTAAGAATACGCAAAACGATCGATAATCGATTATTATAAAATAAGTTACACAAATAATGACCCCGGTTAATGGAATTCACAAATAATCTTCAGAGGACAAAATAAATACAGAAAATAATTTATAATTGTTATGTATTATAACATGTACATTTATATGTCTAACTATTTACAATACATGCATAAGTATATGTCAAAAGTAAGTATGTATGTACATATTTAATTTCCTTTACAAATAATACAAAAAAAATCTGTCACTTTCTTTTATTTTTTTTTTTGTGAGTATTGATTTAGCTTTAATGTATGATCTAAGTTTCTTGAGAACCATTTTGTCGCACAGTGTTTACTTGTGTCACAAAGCCCTAAAGATCGATAATGTATATGACAGACATGGATAATGCATATGTCACGTCCTAGACTATTTATAGCCGAAATTAGCTGACATTTGTTTACAATCTTATGATACACATTAGGTTTTCGGGCGTCCAAGCATTTTGTCATTTTCTCTTATATACAGTAGACTGCTCGCCCCTTTTATTTCGCTGCCCCGCGTCGGGATGCTTCCCTTTCAATGTAAAAATTATTACGTAGATATTTACATATCTATTCCCTTTATCTTAACTTCTATTAAGCCTTATATGTATTTACGCCGTAATTCACCGTTTGGAAATTTAAACACATGAATCTGATTGGAATAAAAACTGGATATATGTAAAACAATGGCAGACCCCAGATAATCCGAAAAGTGGTTAATCCACCCACGGATAATCGGGAGTTTACTGTAATTTGAAATTAATTATCCACAATAACTTTAAAGTTATTTTTCCAACCAGAACTAGTTAATAAGGTTTACAATAATGTACAGTCAAAATAATATACTTATTACTGATAATATTCATAGAGTCATGCTTACCCCACAACGTAAGCATAACAGTGTTTGAATGTGCCTTTCTTTTGATAGAAATGTAATCAAGTAAATGAGAAGAGAAATTAGCATAAAATAATGTGAATTATACATGTATTGTAAAAATATAAAATACATTGCTTTACAAAAGAGTGAATATTGTTATAATATAAAAAGTTTAAGTCAGAATATGTAACATATAGACATAACTTTTAAATAAAGAACTTATGTCTGTAATTGTATTTATGAAGAGGTTGAGTTATAACTTGTTAATGCCGTCTTCTGATATCTCCATTGTATTATCACAACCATATTAACATAAGTAATGATAAACCAGTTGAATATCAAGCCAAAGAACTTTATTTAATTAGTGCAATGTTTCAGCAACTAGTTTGTTGCCCTTATCAAGCCTGAAAACAGTATTATATTGGTTTTAAATACACATATAAAATACAAGTACACTCACTAAAATCATTCAAAATTTTAAAAGTTCTAAGGTTCCAAAAGATCAAATAAAGTTTTAAATTATTATAGTGAGTGTTCTTGTATTTTATATACATATTTAAAATCAGTGTAATATTGCTTCCAGGCTTGATAGGTGCAACGAACTAGTTGCACTAATTTAATAAACTTCTTTGACTAGATATTCAACCGGTTTATCCTTATTTAATACTTACTTAGAGTGCTCAAATAAACATGAATTACATATTATTAAATGATTTTCTTATTTTCCCTGTAAATATTAGGTGAGACACTAGGTTACTACTTTTTGTGTGTTTTTTAGACCTGCTTTATGGAATTTTTGTGCTTGTTGAAATTTGCTTGGGTATATGAGTCTTACACGATTCCCCCCAATTCTTCACAATAAAATCGTCGTTTCATTGGTTATTGGAGCTTTTAAAAATAACAAAACAATTTTTCCTAACATTTAGTGTAAAATAGAATAGTGCCAATGACCATAAACTGGTTATTCTTCTGACAGAATAAACGTTTTTCTCACATCTACTCATGTTCTTCATCAAAAGTTAGTCCTTCTTCTCATTCTGTCTCATACAATAATTGTATTTGCACAACCTTTGGTAGCTATAAAATGTTAATTCCGACTTAAATCAACAAAGACAAATTTTATTTGAGTTTTTTTAAATTTTATAATTACAATTAATATAATTATGTATATACATGTTGCAACGGACTGGCCTAACGACTCAACGCCCGCAACCCTTTTACCAAGCACCGACTTTGTTCTTCTTTTTTCATTTTGCATCCCCTCAAATGTCGATGGTCTCTCTAGGTGGATTTTAAACTTCTCCCCTCTTTCAAATCTGTAAAAATCCCCTTATCCAGAAAATGGCTTTATTTCTATCCCTTAAACTCGTTAAATTAAACTTACATTATGCCTAAGTAATTTTTATTTTGTTTTGGCTTTGCTGTTTTGACTGCAAAACCTCTTATAATATATTGAATTTACAATTGCACTTGCAACAATAAAATGTGACATTTTAGCCCGTTGAAATGTTTCAGAATAACGTTACTAAAAGGGAATTTCCTTGCAATTTTCTATTTTTCTTTCTATGTTTGGTGTTGAACTATTATTTTTGTTTGTTACTATTTATACGCTTTTTTGTCTGTTGCCTGCATTTAGGGGTATTTTTTTTGCATTGTTCATTTGAGTAGCAAAGTTTGATAATATTAATCATTTTCTTTGTTTATTTTGTTTTTTTCATTCATTTTTAATCCTAGAACATTATTTATGACATTATGTAGTAGCCGTGGCACCAGTTTAAGATTGTACAATGGAGATTTCGATAACAACCAGATGGTATTATAAGAAAAATTCGTATATACATTTATGAGAAGTACATTACTAGCTATGAAAAATTGGCGCAGTGGGAAAGCGCACTAGACTTCGAACATGAAAATACTCAGTTCAAATCCGACCTAAACCTTTCAAATTTTTATAATTTAATTATTGAATAAATATTTGAAAGAACTGTATTAACATCAATTGTCATCCACTATAGGTTAAAAAATTGTTTTTGAACTTGATTGGGTGAATAAAAATGTATTTGATTAACGTTTGAATATTTGTAACAAGATATATATCAGAAGAGTGTGAGCTAATAAAAGGAATTTAAAAACAATGTACACTATAGTTAATATATTAAAACACTTGAACACATATTGATATATCGCATTTGCCTGTAGTAACACATTTCAGTCAAGTTACAGGCTAAGTTGACAATGTTATACATTTCCCGAAACAACATTTCCCTCATGGGACACAACTCGTGAAATGGTCATCCTCATTAAACAAAAAATTTAAGAGTTACACATGAGCAAGTGTGACTTATCAATGTTATTTTTGTTCAAAGTTAGTGGCTCAAGTCCAAAATAAAATCACACAACATTAATATACAAATTCCCGGCAAGCTGGCCTGAGCAACCGGGCGGGTCCACAGGTGGCGGATAGTGGGACGGCCTACAGAAATGTAGGTTACCTGTGAATAACGATTCCGGAAGGTTTCTGAATATGCAGGCCTGGACCAAGGCTATGGTTCAAAGGTGAGGAATTATCCCTCCTCGTCAGTCAACCGGTTGGGCGTGGTAGAAATAACCGAGTGCTCTGACCGGGGAGACTGGGGTAGTTGGGAATTAAGTCCTCACAATGCTACTCTCACCTCCCGGGTGAACCAAGGGCAATGCGACAGTGAAGTAGGGGCGGGAAACTGCCCAAACGATACAGTTGTAAAAAAGAGAGTAAAGCAGGCTGTTCGTCTGAGCAGTTAATAATGTCCTGAACTTGGGGTGTGCTTCAAGGTCAGTAACTGAATACCCAATCCAAGGTGGAAGGCATCGTGCCGAAGGATGAATGGCTGCAGGGTATAAAATGCAGTCCCAAACGATCTCCTTGAGGAACCAGACAAAACCTCATTGTATGTTGTCTTGCCAGGGCAATGGGGACTCTGCTCTGGTCGACCTTTATTTTCCCCATACTCGTGAGGCGTTTATGGACCAGAAAAATACAAAAAATAATTTTGAGACTGCACAGACGGCGGGAGCCAATGAGTTGGCAAACCGTGGGTCTGTAGCAGAGATGCCAACGGCAGCCATCACTGGGGGTGCGGGGGCGGCTGTCAAGCTGCCGACTGCAGAAACCGGTGAAGTGGCTGCAGAGTTGAGTACGCTCTCTTTACGGAGAAAGCGAATGAGTGGAGCGGCCAAAAGGCGGCTCCGAAAAGAACAGGCGAGAGCAGCGGCAGGGCCAACAACCCTGAAAAAACGGAGGGGAGGCCAAAACCGAGCTGAGTCTGTCAAAGTCCAGGGCTTGGATGTTGTGAGGAGGGAGGTGCAACAAGGAAGAAAGCAACCGAGAGCGCCAAACCCCAGCACGTCAAAAAGGCCTAGGAGTGAGACATCCAACCCCTCTCCAGTGAAGGGAGGAATGAAGAAGGTGAAACTGGGACAAGGGGGGACGCTGGAGTGTCTTCGGGCACATACGGCGATACCCTCAGGCAAAAATTAGCAATTGTCCCAGTTAGTTACCCTGAGAGACAACTCTCGGAAGAGATGGCGTTGGAGCTGGAGGAGCTGTTCTTCTCGGAACTGCTGTCCGCTGAGGCGGAGAGTGGGGATAGAGGATTTAGGACAGCATACTTAGAGAGGGGAGCTCTAAATGTCGTATGCTCCTCACGGGAGAGCCTGGAGTGGGTCCTTCGGGTCCTGCCAAGCTTCACCCTGAGCGAGGGGGTAAAGTTGAGGGCAGGGCCACCCAAGGAGATCTTTTGCGTCGCAAAGGTGTCAATGTGGGTGCCCAAACCCTACAATGACAAAGAGCCGGAAGAGATTCTGAAGGTGGTCAAAACCCAGAACCCTGGGGTTGTTCAGGATACTTGGAAGGTGATTGCCAGGAAAAGGGAGGATGCAGGTCTTACCCTGATCTTGTATATAGGAGAGGGCTCCCTCAGGGCACTGCGGAACAACAACCTGAGGGTGAACGTGGGGCTGAGACAGGCCACGTTCAAGGTGCTCTCTAGTCCTGGGGCTGCTCTGCGAACCCAGGCAACTGCAGAGTAAGCAGGAATAATGATCAAGATCCTCCAAGTGAACCTACAGCATAGCAGGGCGGCCAGTGCTGTCGTGTGTAGGATGCTGGACAGGGGAGAGGTGGACTTGGTGCTCATCCAGGAACCATGGATTTCTGGAGGAAAAATATGCGGGCTGGCGACATCTGGAGGTAAGTTGTTGTATGATAAGGACTCCGGTGTTCCCAGGACGTGTATCCTGGTTAGGAGGGGGTTGTGTGCTTTTGTACTAACGAACTTCTGTTGCAGGGATTTGTTAGCAGTGACAGTGGAGCTGCGGGCGGAGGGGGGGATGAAGAGGCTGAACCTGGCCACGGCATATCTCCCCTTTGACTGCGCGGGGGCTCTACCAACACAAGAGCTGAGGAGCTTGGTCGAGCACTGCGGGGCTGTGGATGAGGAGCTGCTGGTGGGGATGGATGCTAACTCCCATCACACTTCGTGGGGTAGTACAGGTACAAACACTAGAGGTGAGGAACTTTTAGCTTATCTTAGCTCTAAGAATTTACTAGTCTTAAATCAGGGGGAAGAGCCGACGTTTGTCACTAGGGCCAGACACATTACGGTGGCATTGAACCAGATGGCTAGGTATGTACTAAATTGGCATGTGTCGGATGAACCATCTTCTTCTGATCACAGACATATTAGGTATGATATCTCTCTAAATCCAGCCAACCAGGGATCCAAGAAGAACAGACTGGGACTCCTACAGGAGGGACCTGGGTGTTCGGATTGAGGAGGCTGGATTGGAGTATGGTGGGAGGAGAGAGCTAGAAGATTCTGCCACATTGGTTGGCGAGGCTATAATAGAATCCTTTACCGATAACTGCCCTCTCAGTGAGGGGAGGAAAGTAGGGGATCCGTCATGGTGGAACAAGAAGCTAGCCAAACTTCGGAAGACCACCAGGAGACTCTTTAATAGAGCAAAAAAGAATGGGGAGTGGGACCTGTATAGGAAAACACTAACCGAATACAACAGGGCAATTAGAGAAGCGCGCAGGAAGTCCTGGAAGGAGTTTTGTCATGAGATTGACAAAACTCGGGAAGGGGCACGACTGTATAAAGTGCTCTCTAAGGACCCAGTTAACCCGGTGGGGATGCTAAGAACCCCACTGGGAAATATAACAAAAACGGCAGGGGAAACTGTGGAAGAATTAATCAGGACACATTTCCCTTCCAGTACCCTGAGGAAACTTGGGGGAGCAGACACTGAACCGGTTACCAAACTCTCCACAAGACGTGGTAAGGACTGGGAAGTGGCAAGGAGGATAGTAACTCCACAAAGGGTAAGATAGGCTGTTGGCACTTTTAAACCCTACAAATCTCCAGGTCCAGATGGGATCTATCCTGTGCTGCTGCAGCAGGGAATGGATATGCTGGTGCTGGTACTTACTAAATTATACAGGCTAAGCATTGCTCTAGGGCATGTGCCGGCAGCCTGGAAATCTAGTAAGGTGGTCTTTATACCTAAGCCCACCAGTAACCAATCGGAAGGGAAAGGATACAGACCTATCACACTCATGTCCTTTGTTCTCAAGGGACTTGAAAAACTGGTTGATAGGCATATTAGAGGGGTGCTTTGGCTATCAAACCACTGCATTGGAACCAGTATGCTTACCAACTGGGGAAATCTTGCAAGGGAGCTCTCCATCAAGTGGTTGGTAGGATTGAGCAAATGATCGCTAAGAAAGGTTGTGCCATAGGTGCCTTCCTCGACATTGAAGGGGCTTTCAATAACCCCTCAGTGGAGACGATGGTAAGTGGTGCAAGACGTCTTGGAGTGGATGCGACCACTTGTGGTTGGATAAGTTCCATGTTAACAAACAGAAGCATTTCTGTAGAGGTGGCAGGGGAGGTCAGAAGGGCGGAGACAAGTCTGGGCTGTGCACAGGGGGGTTCTCTCTCCTCTGTTGTGGTGCCTAGTGGTTGACAACCTTATTGAACTCCTGAATGAACAGGGGTACTTCTGTCTAGGATATGCGGACGACATAGTTGTCCTGATCCTGGGCAGATTCCCTGATACAGTCCTTGAGGTAATCAGAAATCCTCTACGACTGATTGAAGAGTGGTGTAAAAATGAGAACCTCAGGGTAAATCCAAAAAAGACTGCTCTCATTAACTTCACCAGACAGCGAAAAGATCTGACGACCAGGATGCCCCGCTTGTTTGGTGAATACCTTGAGTTTGTGGGGGAGGTGAAGTACCTGGGAGTTACTCTGGACAGGAAACTCACCTGGAATCCACATCTTGAGAGGACAGTTAACAGGGCCAAAAGGGCACTGATGACTGTGAGAAGAATGATGGGTAAGAAATGGGGACTGAAGCCATCAATGATGCACTGGATGTATCTGAGGGTGATAAGACCTATGATTACCTATGGAGCTCTGGTGTGGTGGACAAAGGCCAACCAGGCACAGACAAGAGCTAAACTGAGCTCTATCCAGAGATTGGCCTGTCTGTGCACATTGGGAGCGATGTCAACTACACCAGGTGCAGCAATGGAAGTAATGCTTAACCTCCCTCCCCTTGAGCTTGTCCTTAGGGGAGAGGCGAGGCTAGCGGCATGGAGATTGCGCAACTCAAGCAACTGGGCTAACCTCCCAGATGTCTCGGGACATATGAGTATCGAGTGCGTGGTCAAAGAACCCGTCTTGGAAATGGGCAGCGACCACATTACTCGAATGTTTGCACCTGACCAGGTCCACCAAACTGTGATGGAATGGTCAGGGACATTAACATCGGGAGCTCAGATCTGGTACACAGATGGCTCTAAGATGGACTTCGGCACTGGAGCGGGGGTGTATTGTAAAAACCCAAGGGTAGAACTAGTTTTTTCCTTGGGGAGGCATACCTCTGTCTTTCAGGCCGAAGTATATGCTATAAATGCCTGTCTGGGAGAGATAGCGAGAAGGGAAACACATGGGGCCCGGATTGCTATTTTCTCCGACAGTCAGGCAGCAATTAAGGCACTAAACAGACACGTGGTCACCTCGGCCATAGTCAGGGAGTGCCTAATTAACCTACAAGCTCTGGCAAGGCACAATCAAGTCAAGATTGGTTGGGTGCCAGGGCATAGGGGAATACTTGGAAATGAAGCCGCAGATGCGCTGGCCAGGGAGGGGTCCTCGACTCCCCTGATTGGACCGGAACCTGCGGTGGGTATTTCCAAATCCATGGTCAGGATGACAGTGCGAAGGTGGATGGCTGAAAGACACTGTGAGCACTGGATCAGGGCCGAAGGGATGAGACACAGTAAGCTAACCCTTAGGAGACCTTCCTTGGGGCTGCAGAAGAGTCTCATCTATCTGTCTAGGCAGGAATTAAGGATAGCCACAGGACTACTCACGGGACACTGTGGACTAAGGAAACATTTGCATAAAATGGGTATCTACAAGGATGAACCAGTGTGCAGATTGTGCGGGCAGGAACAGGAGACTGCCACACACATTATTTACAGATGTGGAGTACTTGCTGAGAGGTGCTTCAACCTCTTTGGTGATGGAACGGCTTTGGTGGATGCTGAAGGTAAAACTCTAGTCAGGAAACTCCTAAACCTGGTAAGAGGGAAGGGGTTATTTGACTAGATCAGGGAGGTAAGTACAATATACCTTAAGGTAGCAGTGCTTCGGGCAATTCAAACCCACTCCCAAGATAAAAAAAAAAAAAAAAAAAAAAAAAAAAAAATATACAAATTATATTACACTTTAAAATTTATTTAACCTGCCCATAGGGGGCATACTGGAGGCTACTTTCACTATCAGTGAATTTTTCCTTATAACATATGGAAGAGTACATACAATCAAAAGTCTGGTAAAGGGACTATTTGTGTAGAAGGAGATTACATTTTCACGTAATCATAATAATGCATTACAGTATTTGTGTTATGTTATTAGAATGTTTTAGTGTTTTATATTGGTGTGGTGTATGGTTCTTATAGCACTGCAAATCTCTTCAAATGTTTTGAAGTTTTTAGTACACAATTATATAGATTTAGTGTAGGTTGAAATTATCTATAGTGTCTTATAAGAGGCAGAATGATTTATTTATTACTGGAAAAGGTGTATAGAAATAAGGTAACCACTCTGTTGAGTAGAAATAAGGTAACATATAAGTAAGAATAAAGCCAGATTTATTCATATATAATAAGCATACTATACAATACAATATTCCAATAGAAAAATGTACATTACTTTTTATTTGAATTGGTTTAGAGAAATTTTAACTCTATTCATGTTATTATCTTTGTTTAAAAGCTCTGGCCTAAAGCTATTACCACAGCCTACATAAAGTGTTACAACACTTCATAACACTGTAATTAGTTACAAGCTTTTCAAACTCTGATGGCATGAACAATGCTTCTACACTACTATAAACTATTTATTTAATAGATTTTTGAAGATGTTAATGTTATCAATGCTTGTTTGAGTGTTTAACCTTTTTATGTTTAAACTTATTAAAATTACTACATCCTTTTCTAAGTACGAATTGAACTTAGTAAAATTGTACCAAGTATAAAAAAATATAAAAGATTTTCTGATCACCTTGAACAACAAATCCACGATTTTAAATTTATTCATTATTTCACAACTCTAGTGTTCAACCCCTTCACAAACATCAGTAGATAAGTTAAAAGACATGTGTGAAATACATGTCATACCCAGAGTTTTAAAGTATATATTTTTCCATAATAACTTGCAGCAACAGTGGTGTGATCTTTAATTATAAGCAAATAAAACCTCTTAAACTACAAAAACGTTTTATTTATGTCATGATGTAGGTTTAGATTGCAAAGCAATCATCTTTGGAGGAAATTACTGCAAATTATGATTAGTGTGGCAAGTTGTTAATTTATTAAATTCAAATGTAATGAATAAAACTTGCATGTTTTGTATTGTACATCTTAAGGTTTTCTATAATTACACTTTTGGTATTAACTTGGCAAGAAAACCACTACTTACAGATATTTTTCAGCAGACACATTTCGTGCTAGGTCAGTGCATCGTTCAATTCTGTGAGTCATGGACAACAGTGTTGCTCAGGTGTGTTGTGTTGGTGTGAATCTGTGATTTGTTATTGTTTATAGAGTAGTTGTTAATTATGTGTTCAAATATAGTAATTGATTGTGAGTGTGTTTTGTAGCTTAGAATGTGTTGTGTGTAGTGGATAGTATTTGTGGTGTTTGTACATCTTGTAGTTTTCTCTTGTGTTTAGTTTGTTGCTTTTTTTTGATGTAGTGTAGGATTTTTAGATTGGTGTCTATATTGGTGTTTGAGTGTAGTGTTTTTTGTAAGTGTGTTGGTTGTGTTTTTCTTTATGTCTTCTATGTCTTGTTTTTATCTTGTGGTAAATGTTCTTCTTGTTTGTCCTATGTAAATGCTTGGGCAGTTGTTGTAAATGTAATTTTATATACTCTTGCCCTATTGTGTTTGTTCTGGTGTGTTTTTGTACTGTGTAGGTGCAGCTGAAGACAAACAGGTAGGACATTTACCATAAGATACAAAGAACACATAGAAGACTTAAAAAAGACAACCCAAATCAAATTTCGTCATACACTTACAAAACACTCATCAATATAGACACCAATCTAAAAATCCTACGCTACATTGAAAAAGCAACAAATTAAACACAACAGAAAACACAAGATATACAAATACTGTTCACAAACTCATCCTAAACGACAAAACACACTCACAATCAAATACTATATTTGAACACATAATTAACAACTACTCTATGAACAATAACACATCACAAATTCACACCAATACAACACACCTGAGCAACATTCTTGTCCATGACTCATAGCACTGAACAATGGGCTGACCTAGTACAAAATGGGTCTGCTTAAAAATCAGTAAGTAGAGGTTTTTCGCCAATTTATAACCAGAAGTGTAATGATTTTTTATTTTCCCACACACAATCTATATTGCCAGATGTAATTAAAAAATATCGATGCTTCTAGACATTGAACCTATACACTTAGCTGTCTCATAACATTTAAATGTCTCAATAATCCAAATATAAAATAAGATAACTTTCTTAGGGAAAAAATTCTTTAATAGATTTTCTGTTAAACCCTTTCTCTGTGGTAATGATAAAAGCATAACAAATTATATTATTGAGCACTCAAATCAATCTTCCTTGTCTAACTACATGTCTGGCGAGTCGTAATTTTTCTAAGTTCAAACATTAAATTTGATATTAGATAGAGGTGATAAAAAAAATCTAGAAGAAAAAAATTTAAATTTATCAAATCATTTCAATTTAAATAATTTTCCCAAATCTAAATAAAAAATGAAAACCATAATAGAGATTATTTACAGAATACCTTGAATATTTGAGTGTATGAGACATACTGTTTTTGCCCAATTATAAATTCTGGATCTGGGACAAATGAGTATACCCATGCAATAAAAATTTCCTCAACAGTTTCCAATGATTCAGATTCTTTCTTCGCCTGCAAACAGTTCATATGCGATATCAAAAATAAAGTGACAAATTAATGGAATTAAGTATTATTATTTGGAGGAGTAAACTAATTTTTAAATGTTATAGATGTTGTAAGAGAATCTTTTGAAGAAAATGACCAAAAAGCGCAAATTAATCCATCATATTATTTTGCCATTTTTCATTTGTCAGATTGTAAATTAGATTTGAGCTAAGAGATTGATCTGCAGAATTGTCAAAACTAAAAGTTTTTATTAATAAACCTAAATATTACAAAAACTATAAATATAACTCTGAACTAGATATTGAAATTACTGTTGTGAATGTGGTGCAGAAGGATATTGGTAGGTTAATGGGCCACAAAAAAGGTGACAGTATTTTTAAAAGTATTTTAAAGATAGCCTGTATTGCTTTGAAAAAAAACTGTATCTGGTTTTTTTTTCATCCAGTTACCCAAGCTACCAAAATGTGTAAAATCAGATTCTTATAAACAATATACTTAATTGTTTGATAATACTGTATATTTGTTTTCTTCTACATTGGTCCCATATTTTTATTTTCACCCAAAGTAATAGCCAAAGGCTGTTTAATAAAATGTCTAAAGGAAATACCTAAATACTAAAATATCCGGAAAAGTTTTAACCCATGCATCTAATAATGCCATAAACTTTTTTTCTACTGGTGAACATATCTTTGGTCAGATAAACTATCATATTTCTTTTCACAAAAATAACAAAAGTTTGTTTAATGAATTTTTCATGTCATAACCACAAGTAAACGTTTTCATCCTAATCCACTGTTAATTATTTGATTACATAATGGAACTATTATATAAGCAACAAAACTAAATATTCTTTGAGCTTAGCTTATGAGGTTAGTAACAAATAAAATTAATCACTTTTACATTAGTTTATGACTATCCGAACTAAATTTTGTAAATTTGTAAAAATTTACTAAGACAGAACGTTTTCAATCACTCATTGGCGATCTTCATCAGTGTCTTTTCGTAAAAACTTACTGAGACAAAACGTTTTTGACCACTCCGTGGCGATCTTCATCAGTGTCTTCTCACACTGAAAATTTAGTTTGGATAGTCATAAACTGTAAAAGTGATTAATTAAGTTTCACGAAATGTAATATACTACAAAATTCAAGAGTTTAACAAATAAAAGATGTACACAAACTCACAAATTAATAATTTATTTACTCAGACACATTTCAATGACAAAGCCTTCATCAATGAGTATTGCTACTACAATACTCGATATTGTAGTATCAATACTCACTGATGATGATGACTTTATCATTGAAATTTGTTTGAGTAAATAAATGAATAATTTCTGAGTTTGTGTATGTCTTTTATTTGTTAATAAGTGACAACCTTTAATGGAAACTAAAGCCAATGGTTCTGAAAGAGTGACGAACTCATCTGTATTTTCCATACATTAGTCTTTAGATATAGTCATGAGCTATATGGATCAGAGAGATTATGAATTTCCCATCTTATTGAAATGATTGCAGCGTTTGTTCATTGCTACTATTCAGTAAACCAGGGAAATTTGAACTTGAAACCCTGGTTAAGGGAAAACCTAAATTACACCAGACCTAAGCTGACAAAACTCATTCGGATATGATTAGGTGCAAAAACAATTTGAAATGGGCGAAAAAAGGTTTTTACATTATAAGTATAAATCCAGGATTTTTAAAAAGTTCCAGCAAAACTCATTTGTCTCTATTGCAAATCAGACAATATTTTTTATGTTATACTTGCCTATAGTAGCACTTACCTTTATAATTGTTTCTGGAGATGTGTCTCATTGTCAATTTAGATTGTAACTCTTATCTTCAATATCAGACCCTTTCCTCCTTGATATTGAAGGAAAGCTTTGAGTTGACAATGGGACACTTCTCCCGAATTGACCGTAAACGCTTCTCCCGTTCTCCCTTCTCCCTCAATATTATAAAAGTAAGTGCTATTATAGGCAAGTGTAACATATTTACAAGAGCTTTTAGTTGAAAACTAGTAGCTCGTGTGAAAATGGAATCAATTAATATTATTTATTGTATTCCCTTTCAAATGGCAATACAGGACTTCAAATATTTAAAATAACCAAATACAAGTTTCTTGATGTAATCATCTTGAATTCACTGATTAAACTAATTTTTAAACTACTTAACTAAGTGAATACGTAATTGCTTACTTGGTAACGCGTTTCAAAACGATCGTTCCTTTTACGAAGCTAACCCTCTACTGAGTAAGCCTCTCAGTAGAGGGTTACTGACTAACCCTCTATGAGTCAGCAAGTAAGCAATTACCTATTCACTTAGTTAAGTAGTTTAAAAATTAGTTTAACCAAATACAATTTATAAAATCACTGCATTACATAAATAAAAAAATTAAAACAAAGTGATGACCCAATTCAATTTAATACACACGATGTCAAAATTACAATATTTCATGTGATGTAGTGTGCACAAGACTTTAAAGGATGGATTACCAAACTGCAGGGCATGAAGACAAGTAATGGGGGGGGGTCAGTTGAAAAATAATAAGATAAATTATCATTTAGTTGAAATTTAAGTACATAATTTATTACAATTTAAAACAATTTGGAGAACTTGACTGAAGAGTTTAGGAAATACTTATCCGACACTTGTGACGGGAATATTTGCAGATTGTCAGCTGACCCATTCAATGTCAACATAGATTCCCTGCCAGAAGTACTGCAAAATGAAGGTTTGGAAAGCAAAAATGATTCCTCTACCAACCATGATTTTGACAAAATGGAAAAATCTTCATTTTGAATAAAACACTTGAAAGTGTATTCCAGGCTGCTCTTCGATTATACTTGCCCTTTTCAAGCACCTACTTGTGTGAAAAACCATTTTCCTTACTCGTTACAATAAAAACAAAATATAGGAATAAACTTGATGTTGCTAATGACTTTCTCTGTGCCCTTACTAAAATACAACCTCAAATAGGCATGCTAGTGAAATAAATCCAAGCCCATCCATCTCACTAACAGATTTTCCTTTTATCAGTTAAACTCTACCTTACAAATTTTTTTAATATATATAATATTTTTGTTTTTTTTATATGTCCATACCATTTATTTATAATGTAAAGTGTAGGGGGCTTGGGATGCTTTTATTTCAAGAAGGAGGGGGCGTGTTACCAAAACGTTTGGGAACCCCTGCTTTAAAAAATGCATACTTCAAAGTACACACTTTGTTAAAGGATGATTGATTAAAATTTATAAAGGATGTTTCAAATTTTAACTGTCTATAATAGATTGTTAATAACCAAATCTATTTTTAATGTTTTTAAGTTTTATATTTCCATTTCTTTTTAAATAAATTATTTAAAGCTTCAACTATTATAATAGTTAGATTACAGCATTTTAAAATGATCAATTTTAAGAAATATATAACACTTATACTAATTTCACAATGTAATTATTTAATAAAATCTAAATTCGAATATAATAAAATTTCATTATAAAGTATTTGTATGTATTTAATGACCTATATTCTAAACATTTAACCTTCTATGAACAATGATTTTTCATAAACTTACCACTACAGTATAACTAGTTGGTCAATACTGATTAAATTCAGATCTAGAAATATGTAAGTCATCTACCTAAATAATAATAAGTTTTTTAATAAAATTTCTAGAAAATTAGTAACAAACATTTAATAAATAATACTCTCAGATGTTAATATTATTTCCTTAAACTTTTGCCATGATAAAACCAATACAAAATATCTGCACAATGTAATGTTTTAAATAAAACTATAGTAAAAACTGTTTTATAAGGAATAGCTTCTTGATATGTGTGTAGGTTTTACAATACAGTAACACCTCAACTTATGCTACTCCACCTTATGCGATTCCCAATTCCTAAGCTGCGTGGTTTTAAATCATGCTGTCCAAGTTACGCAGAAACTGGTCTGTTCTGGAAGAAAATGCCTAAAAGAACTTTTATAGCGAGTGAAGAGAAAACATAAACTATGATTTGGAAGTCAAATCAGAAGTTTTCGCTGACAGCTTCCCATTTTGAAGACTGGTTTGGTAATCATTTCATACCTCAAATCAAACGTTATCAGTCTAAATAAATACCTTTTAAAGTAATTCCTATTAATTGACAATGCACCTGGCCATCCTACTACTACTGTACTTTAACTAATTTCGACAGATGCGTGAAAGTGAAATTTCTACCACCAAAGAGTACTAGTTTCCTTCAACTGAAGGATCAAGGGGTCATCAAAATATTTTAAGCTCATTACACAAGAAGATCATTTGTGCTCCTGCATAAAGCTATGAGACAGAACAATGAGCTCTCTGTTGAAGGTTTTTGTAAACACTTTAATGTTTTAGATGCTTAGAGAACCATTGGACAATCTTGGATTGAAATTTCACAAAAATATTTGAATGGCGTTTGGGAAAACTGTCCATTTTTTTGCCATTGAAACTCAAACGGAATTAGTGTCAGAGTCTGATTATATTGCTGATGTGATGAAGAAGTTCTCAGTTTTGCCAGACAACTAAATTTAGAAGTGGATAATGATGACGTTTCGTTCAAGAACTGCTGGGTTTACACAACCAAGAGCTGACAATTGATGAGCTCATAGAAATGTGCGAGCAAGAACAAGACCTTAAAAACCTAGATTCTTTAAACTCAGTTGACATAGAAGATGAAATGAGAGTTAGAATTTTGACAGAAAGTTTAAGTTTAATTGAGCAAGGTTTAAAAATTTTGGAAATCATGGACTCCAATGATGAGTGTATTTCTGCCTCAAAGCAAAAAAAATAGCGAGTTACGAGGAAATTCTGCATTAGAAGAAAAAATCTTTAATTCATCAAACCAATTTACTAGATTGTATGCAGCTTTCTATGTCAAAATAACTTCACTCTACTACAAATATTCTCATGTAATATGACATATTAAATACAGATTCAGAAAACAAACGTGACCAAAAAAAATGTAAAGTAGTATAAAAAAAATTGGAAATTATAAATTAAAGTCCATGGTTAAGCCTGACATCTATGTATTGGAAATTATAAATTAAAGTCCATGGTTAAGCCTGACATCTATGTTTAGAAACCAGAACGATTAATGTGCGCAGCACGAGTGCGCGGTAGTTAAGATACTCACGTGGTCACGTCGTTGGGTTCTCTTTCGTCTCCGATATGTAAAGCAAGATGGACCTTATTGCGGGCAAAGAGCAAGAAACGCCTTTTGTTTTCCATGTAGTATATTTTATTTAAACTTCACTTTTTTGTTAAAAGAAATGTTGCTGCCTTAAGACACACCGCCTGGGCGAGATTCCGAATACCGAGAGGACTTATACAACACGCAGAATGCCGAGATCAGAACCGGAATAATGTTTGCTACTTCAGTTTGGTTAAAATACAGCTAAGTCATAACTTTAAAACATAATGTGATAAAAGGGATAACATTTAATATTAACTTTAATCGTTTGTGGCAAGATAATGTCAGATTTTCAGTTTAACGTGGGGAAAGTGTAAATTCATTTGTGTAATGTAATAAAATTTTAAAGTCGAAAAGACAAATTAAATGTTTTTTAAATATACAAAGCAATTTCAAATAGGTGTCAAGGCTCTACTATAGATTTTTTTTACGTATAAAGTCTGATAAGTTAATTCTGTAAAACTTTGTAAAATCTGTTAAGTAACGTAACATTTCAAGCACAAAATTCATTTGTATTTTCATGTTTCTTTGTTGAAGTAAAATTTGATTTATATAACTTAATGTTTGTTGTTTAAAATTATTTATTTAACACATCATTCTAATTTTCAATTAAACATTTGACATTACAGGTCAACTAATTAATTATGTAACAAATACTGCAATATTAAACATCATCATTAATTCCTTAAGAATTAATGTTACAAAATTTAACGTTAAAATGTATGTATATAACATAATTTTTTGTTGTGTTATGTATTTAAGATTTTAATACATACACAATTTTCTTCTAAATTATTGGTTTATTTAGTCTTTGGTCCCATTTAAACATGATTCCTATGTAATGTATATAAAATTATACCTCGACTCACGCGAATTCGACATACAGTTATCGCTTGGTCCCACCTAACTTGTAAATACAGGGTATTACTGCACAACAGTCAAGACTTGTAAATAATGGTGACTGTTATTCTGTGGTGAGTTTTCATCTAAAGATAATACGGTGATTTTTAATTTAGGCAGAATAAGAACAATGTAGAGATTTTAGTAAATTAAATGCAGCTGAAATCAGGCTCCTAAGAGTGACAAAGATGAAAAAAAATGTAATAGAAAGAACAATTAAATGCTTTAAAGAAGAGTGACAGAAGTATCCTTGTGAAAGAGAACAAAGAGAAAAAGGATGCAGTAATTTGTATTATAAAGAAGGTAAAAGGGATAATGTAATAGAATGCCAAGAATAATATTTGTGAGAACAGAGATACAACCACTATAGAAAGGTCAAGAATGAGATTGAGATGGGGGTTTAGCTAAAGACAAGGGCTATTGAAAGGTTACATCAAAATGAAAGTGGATTTGCAAGAAATCCAACGAATTATAATGCCAACAAATTATTTTAATTATATCTTTACTACTTTAATAGTTAATCAAACTACTAACTTCCAAAATTATAAATGCAGAATTTTTATTAAAATTTTTTTTTAATTTTTCATATTTATTTTTGTGACCAATATTTATGAAAGTTGTATGAAAATCATAGATAACAGCTCCAGTTACTGTTGCATTTTTTTATGGCAATAGTCCCAGTAATTAATATTAACACATAAACAAATAGTCTTTGAGTTTTAACATTTAATAGAATATTCTCTAAGTTAACAATACACAGTTCACTAAAATTTATTGCTTATAGTATCAATGTCTAAGACAATTATAATTTCGAATTCAAATATTTAATCTGAAAGTCTTCAATAAACTGAATTAAAGCTAAAAGATCTGATAAATCTAAAAATGTATTAACAACTTTCTTAAACTTAACAGGTGTGTTTTCTAAATTGGTTTTTGATCAGTGTTAAAGGTGTTTAAAGTATGTAAATTGGAAGATCAAGAGTTCATGCAATTACATTAGTTTACAGTGGACAACTAATTAAATACAATTAAGTACTTACCTATTATTTACAAAATTTGTATCAGATCAGTGTTACTGTAAGACTTCTTGTCAACAATTATAATTAAATGCCATATATTCCCGCAAAATGCATTTATTGTTTCCTATTTGTAAAATAAAAACTCGTTTTAATTTGGAATTACATTCTCATTTCAAAAATTAACCCTTTAATTAGCATTCTCATACCAGTATGTGAGATCGCGCTACGGCCAGTGAGAGCATTCTCGTATATGTGCGTTCTACCAATTCTCTCAGATTAGCATTGCCATACGTTAACAATTTTTTTCCTGTGTATTGTACTGTATTCTAGGTTAAATATTTGCAACTCTCTGGACAATAAATACTACACAGTGTATATACATGTAGTCACCATTCCTTGAAAGAAAAAAATTAGAAAAAAGAAAAACTGTAAAAATCTTTCAAGAATTTGTTGCTCACAGGGACCTTAACAGGGCAGGGATATGTTGATAATCAAAGGGTTAATTAAGACAAGATTTACATATCACATAGGAAAGATGGTAATTAAATTTAAATAATTTCAAAGTCCAAGCTTAGCACATCATAAACATAATATGCCATTTACACACTTTAATATATAACACGTAAACATGTATTATTAAGAGGACACGTAAATGAGGGCAACTGTTTTGTAACTGTGTGCTATTGTTACAATTCTCCGAGTTACTTATATACCATTGAGTTTTGAGTATACTGTGGGACAGATATCTGAAACAGTTGCCCTCATAAAACTGTTAATATAGGCAAGTTCTTTCATTATATTCTAAAGTGTATAACTATAAACTGTTAATTCAAATTAAAAAAGGTAAAAAAATAATCATATGCTGAGATACAAGTCCATTTTCTAAACTGATTTTGTATTTATTGGTTATGTAATTTAGCCATAAGCAAAAATGTCAACAAAACAGACAGATTATGTGTAATTAATGACATTAAAATCAGATTATAGTAATCTTATAAAACTCCAAGATTTAATTATAATATGTAATACATTTTACACTTTGAATCGAACAGAAATTGAAAGTAGAAAGTGACTTTTCCTTATGTCCTTTCAGAATTTTGTTGATAATTTCTATTTTAAGTTTGATAATAAATCTTAATAATTCACTATTATTCATGAAAATTTGAGACGTGTTGTGTTTGATTGTAATTATCCATATAATTAAATGAAGACAATAATTTATATAATAATAAACATAATAATGCACAAAGACTTTAAACATTTTGAAAGGTTTTATACTTAAATTGCAATATATGACTACATAACTGATACCCAAATCGCATAGTCAGAGATTTTAGCTGTTCTGTGAAGTCGTGCAGCGTTTTGGTTTTAGTGTAATCAGGCCTCTCTCTAGTCAAGCAAGCATAACAATGTAGTAACCATCATTACTCACATGGTGTTTGGTTGATTTTAAACAAAACAATTTAACTGTAATATTACCTGTAATATTAATGAGGCCTAAAAGTATGTTCTTTGTCGTATTGAGTTAAAATAAAATGTTTTCTACACAAAAAAAATAATTAAATTAATCTGTGGCTAGAACTTCCCTAGAAACTTTTTTTCAGTTGTACTCTCTATGACGATCTGCAATAACATTTTATCCAGAAACTGATTGCCAACTAACCTCGACTTTATAATATTATACTAACTATGAATTAAAAGCTAAAATAATATACAGTAAAAGCTCTAATATCCGCCACCCTTGAGGTAGGGATGTTGCCGGTTAACAAACATTTCTAAATAATTGAACCTAACTTATATAGTCTATATACTGTGCAAAACCTTATGCTAACTTTCAAGGAAAATTGAATGTATTGTTGGAATCTTAACTTCCATGTACGTTTGTATCCAATTACTGTATTTCCATAAGTATTCATTAAAGCACATGCGCACACAAAATTTATAAGAAAAGAAATTATTTCTAAAAACTGTTTTTGTTCACACAATGTTAAAATAAAACATGCACCAGTACACTTAACTATACAAAGAATAATGATTTTATGTTTTGTAAAATAATCATGGATGTATGGCTGTATTTCTGATGAATCGCATCTTGTAACAAGAAGAGTACTGCAATGATTTTGTTTTGTTTTGAGAATGTGCTGGTTAATAGAACCTTCAGGATGATAGAATGCTGTATAAAAGAGCTTTTACTGTAATATATAATGAAAACACATAACATTTAATCTAATGGTAGTGTCTGTATATTTAATACTGTTTGGGAAGAAGGATTTGGGAAGAAGTTGCGTCTTGAAACTCTGGAATCGTGGAATGCCTTCTGGAATGATAAGGCAAAGTTGATACTTGGTGGGGAGAAACTATTAGACAATTTTCCAGACTTAACCTACGTATTTTAGTAGCAAAATTGGATAAAGATTCTATAGCCACTTCGTATTCATTTCTTAACCTATCTTTATTGTTTTGTGACTGACACATGTTACAAACTATCTCCAAACCCTGTAATGATTTACTGTCTGTAACAATAACTGATTGGTCGCATTTAACTGGCAATGTGGCACTTTTACATCTTTTTAGTTTTATACAATTAAAGTTATGAGAAAAATCGCATGATCTGATGTTACAAATGATTGGTTGAAGTTTTATATTATTTGTTGTAACAAGTGTTTGTTTTTCTCCACTAACATTACTTTCTAAATAGGAATCTATTTTGTTTTGGTAAACTGAATACATTGGTTTATTGTCTTTGATTGCAGATAAAATTTCGTTGTAAAGATCTATTTCATTCATTTCCCATGCTTTTGTTTGTCTGACTTTGTTTGCAACTTTACATTTTATTTGGTTTTCACACTGACTTTTTTTCTCTGTTATAGTACACACAGTGTCTTTCGGAAAAAACAAAGGATTAATATTCACAAGGTAATTTGCTTGTACATCATTGTCAATTTCATCTTTTATCTTAATAATTTCACAGTTCTTAAAACTATTTTGAGCAGTATATATTGGATGAATGGCTGTTTGGTCCAACAAGAGTTTCTTTGCAACGTCTATGTTTTCAGGCTTTGTGCAGCTACTAGTAGAGGGGCTTGAGCTGTCTATGCAACTGTAAGGTCGTAGTGTTTGTGATTTCTTTATTGCTTGATGAGAGATGTTTGATGTTTCGATAACACTTGTGGGACGAATGACGACATTAAGACTTGGCCTTCGTGATAATGAACATGACATGGCTCGGCGACGTGAGCGAAATTGATGTTCCCATGGTTCTGTCTCCTGTAATAATAATTTACCCTGAATTTTGTATCATAAAATATATAATGTTCAATAAAGAAAGTGCAAATTTTTAATGCATTTTAATGTAATGTTTAACAAAACACTGCAATGTATCAAATCTCTTTTTTTTCAAAGAAATCACTGCATTAACTGTCTCTTCACCTTCTTATTTAAATTGACCCTTTCTTTATTAAAGTAAGTTTTTATAATTTTAAATTATTTAACAATGTATTCGCATTTTACTTTTTTTATAAATGTTATTTTCAAAACAATTATAGCTTTTAATTCTTTGTTATAATAACAGTATATAAATACTGACATTATACTCAGACCTAATGGAAGTAAATATCAACACTTGCAGCTGTATTTAAGGATACAAAACTTTCTGTTATGTTTCAGAAAATTAAATAACATGATGTTTTTGCATTAGATACAACTTTGTCCCACAGAATACATCCTAAAAGCAAAAAATATTTATATAATGAGACGTTTAATATTTTGTTCAAAGTGTTACAGTTAGAATGTGATACAATATTTTAACCATAAAACTGCATAAATGTGTTTGAAATTTCGATATGAAGAAAAGAGTGTTTAACTACATCAAATTAAAACAGAAGCTCATAAAAGTATAGTAAGTTTTTGAAAAAATAACGCTAGTTGTAATTATCTTGATTTCTCTTAATAATAAATTACTAAAAATTGTTTTGTAAGCAAGTAGAAAAAAATCTTTGCATAGTTTACTGCTGATCCATTTCATAACAGCGGTTTCAGCCATAAAACCAGTCAGATATCACTGAAATGACTGTGACAGCTTCATCATTGAAAAGACTATTTCAATAAGTGTCAGTATAAATTACTCAATTTTTTTTACTTATCATAAGTAATTATTAGTGTAACTAAGTGAAAACTATTAACTTACTTGTTGGCACGTTTCAAAACAATTGTTTCATTAGCTTAGCCAACTCACTACTGGTAGCGATCCCTCAAGGTTGCAGGAGTATGATTTATGGGTGTGGAGGGGGTGCGGGAATAGGGAGAGGAGTTTGTTTACTATATTGTGGAATAGGGTGTTAGATTGAAAAGTGTGTGGTTGTTTAAGATAAGTTGTTTTTGGGTTGTGTGATGTTTGAATACTTTAAATTTTTCTGTAGTGGTTAGTTTTTTACTAAGTGGTTTAATATGTCGAGAATATTTAGTGAAATATTCAGTGTAGTCAAGATGATTACAACAATTTTTTTTACTTAATTACAAAACCATTTTTAGTAATAATTATAGAAAATATTCTTAAACAATATTAAAAGATATTTATAAAAAATTTTAAAAGGTTACAACAAGAAACATAAAAATTCTCTCTAACTGAACTCACTTACATGTACAGATTTCCGTTTCCTCAATTCACGAAGCAGATGGGAGAATTCTGCTCGCAGCCTCTGAAGCTTCTCTGCTTCTTCATCAGAGTTATCAGTGTTGCTAATTCTTTGAACCTGTTCTTGTATGATTGTCAGTCTGCTTGTTAGCTGTCAAAAATTTCCATTACCAAAAATGTTATAATTATTGGAACAATAAATAAAGCAGTTATACTTGCAAAGTTAACAATATGAGGGTTCCAAAGAAGTTTAAAAGTATACTGAGGAATATGGTTGTGCAAGAGATTTACACAAAACATCTCAATTAATCATGAGTGCTATTGTAAGTCTTTGAGAAGTATAATTAAATTGTGACCAGATAAGTAAGTAATAAGACAACCATCTGTCTTATGCAAAATAGATTTTTTATTTTGCAACTCGTAAGAATATACCCTACATATGCTTTGTAATTTTTTGTTGCAAGTAAACATTACAACAAAAAAAACTTTGTAATGATAATGATCACAAATAAGTAGAATAATGATAGTTTTTCATTGAAGAGAATTCAAAGGACTATGCATAGATGAAATTATGTTAATTTTAAAACCAACAAAGAGTTATATTGGCACTATTTATCTGTACTCTATAGTAAAATATTATGTATATAATATATATTCAAGATTTAATAGGATAATATGATTAGATCTATTTTGATATTTAGTAGAACAAAAAAATACTTAACTAAAAACTTTGTAGTTATGGTTTGAGTTGACAATGGAATAAATCTCCCGAAATGGCCGTCCTCAACAGTGTAAAGTATGTGCTGCTATAGGCAAGTGTAACAATTTTACAAGTCATTTAGTTGAAAAATAGTAGCTCACGTGAAGATGGTATCAACTAATAAAAAAAAATACTCCATATAACAAATGACAATTGTCTTTCAAAATGAACAGACTTGAAAAGTTAATTTCCAAAAATTGTAAACTTTTTTTCTAGCTGGTTACATTAGTATTGATCATTAGTATTCTAGACAAGTCAATGAAAAGGTAAATTTACATTGTTTGTTCAGCGTTCTCACTTCAATAATCGCTAGCAGTGTCGAAATAAAATTACGTGTATAACAATATTCAAACGCACACTCATCTTAGTGTTAAATACACAATGATATGGGAAATATATTTTCTTTATTCAAACCTTTATAAATCAAAACTTCCATTTTGACAGTATTATTTGCTTTAAAATTTAAATCACGTTTTTTAAAAATTATGTTCATATTGCTTTGCCTACTGTCTCAGGGAGAAAGTAGGAAACTTTCAGGGCTTGTCTTTCAGATAAAAAAAGTTCATTAAACATAGGTCATGCTTCATTAACAAGTTACAACTGGCAAAAGATTTTGCCTGGATATCTGATTCTCGTTGCAATGAAAAACTACTAAAATTTGTGGGACGTTAATTTAATGTGTACAATTTAATGCATATTATGTAAAATGAACTGACAAATTGAACAAAACAGGTCTTGAACCTGTAGCTATAGTAATGATTAAGATATCTGATGAAATATTTAAACACCCGTCTTCTAAAATATGTAACATTTAGGTTTGTAATAGATTAACTTTTTTAAATGATTAAAAGTTTTTTAAAGTTTAAAACAAGGGGAGCTGTGTATTTCACTGGTTTTTCATGAAACAAATTTTTAAAATTATTTTTTTAAAGTTTGTGTGTGCGCTATTATTGGCTCTATTTTACATCATTCTCTTCAGAATTAAATTCATTATAAGTTTTGTTTACAAATTATACATATTTGTTAATTATTTAACGAAGATAATGAGCTTCAAACCTAAATGTAACATTTTTTTCAAGACCAATGTTTGTGTTTATTGTCAGATATATCAAACATATTGTCAGATGGGTCTGTGTCTTATTTTGTTCAATTTCAATTAATTTAAAATTAAATCCTTTAAATTTTATACCTAAATTAAGATTCCACAATTGTTAAAATTTTTCAATTGTTATGGAGAAACAGAATCAAGGCAAAATCCTTTGGTAACTGTAACTTGTAAACGAAGTGTCCAGACTTCTACTTATGAAATATGAAATTTTTCATTATTTTATCTGTGGAATAAACTCAAAATTTCTCTATTTCTCCCTTGGACACTCTTTAGTAATATTTTTTTAATGAGATTGTTTATTGCAGTTCTGGTCTGTTCTAGATTTCTAAAGTTATTTACCATTTATAGCACGCATCTTCAGGGCTAGTCAAGTCTTTTTTAAATCTAGAAATAAACCATAAAAATTGAAAACGTAAAATGCATGTAGTGAATGCAAAAGAGTTGCAAAAATGAAATCAATCTGAACTGAAGTCAACAACTCAAAAGTAAAATAACATTAAATGTATCAAATGTAATTTTTTAAAAATTTGTTTGAAGGACACAATTACTTTTAAAAAACTTCCTTTGACATTTAGCATTTCAACCTTTCTGTAATTATTAATTTGTAAACTAACCTCTCTAATTGGAGAACAAGTGACATCAGGAAACCTGTAAAGAGAATTGTCTGATTTTCCTTCCCCAGGCACTCTTCTGTTTTTCAACAGGTTGTATAGCAATTCTATCTAGACAAAATAAACAAAGTGTCACCGACTGACACACAACATTAGGAATTAATAGTGTTTATCTACTCCAGTCATGCAATCCAGCCCATTTACAGGTGCTTTGGATTCAAGTAGCTTCTGATTTTAATACAATAATATTCAACTGTTACGTTTCAAGTTAGTCCTAACATTAAATGTGGTTGTGCTAATATAATATTGTAATATATTCTTATTTTATTTTCAGAGCAATGGAATTTGTTTTTTTATCTCGTATATTATTATATTAAACATTTCCAAACATTAAAATTTATACATAGAACTAATAATTATGATCTTAAAGGGCTGTATGAGGAAATATATATTTTTGACTTAAATAGTAACTTTTGATTCAGTGTAAGTCCAAATTAAAAATGAATCACATTTTTTAAATTAATTAAAGGCCACAAAAAAACACTTCAAACACCATAAACTGTAAGCATGTGCTACGGAAGTACAGAAGAGTCTCCATAATTTGAGGTAGATGGAACCAAAATCCCCTCAGATTGCACAGAAATACGTTCGTATGCATTAGAAAAAAATAGGTTTTCTTATGATCCCTAATACAAATTCAACAGAACCTCGAATTATCTGATCTCGGAATTTCAAAATTCTACTGTATTTTTTAAAATATTTCTAAAAGTGTGCAATAGTAGCTAAAATTTAAGACTTAAACAAATAATTTCCAGCACTTTACTTATATTTCAGTCTTTTACAACGGCTGATTTGGCAATCAATTATAATGTTCCAAAATATGAACCGAAGTACGAACTTTAAGTATAGATTGTGATATATTTATAATTGAGTACAACATTACATTAAAAAGTGCCTGATTCTACTAAAATAATTAATGGCGAAAATTCACGGAATAAAATTTCTCTCAATATAAGTAAAATTTTATAAAGCGTTTTTAAACTGATATTTTCTTCAATTTTTATAAGACATAGATTAGTCCTACTGCTTTAGACCCTACACTGAACATAATTCCTTTTTATAATTTCTGTTGTGCTTGGAGAAATCCGAATTTATTTAAAATTTATAAACCGTTTAAGATATAATTTGTTGAATAAGACATAATTTGTAATACGTTGAAAATGTAACCTTGCATTTTTTTCTGCGATTAATTTCTAAATTTGTATTTAATGTTTACTTGGGCCTTTAAATGATAAAGCAGCATACTGCCAGCAGGTTCCAAAGAACTATCAGTTGAGACTGCGACAAACACTTGGTCAGCATATGTTAACACAGAGACTGCCATTCCAATACCTCTTTGAGCCGGTAGAAGGGAGTACATACTCTTCAAAGGGCATCCACCAATTAAAACTGTTGAGGAGGGCCCAATCAATGAACTGAACTGGAGGCTAGCCTGAGCAAACACAATTATAAATTCACAATAATACTGGGTATCTTATACAAACTTGATGAAACTAAATTATTTAAAGTTGCTTGTTGTAATCATCTTAAATTCACTGATTAAACTATAACTAAATAATTCGTAACTAAATGAATACGTAAGAGCTTACTTGCTGAAGCGATTCAAAACAATCATTCCTTTTACAAAGCTAAGCCTCTACTGGCGGAATCGCACAAAGTATAAAACATTATTGGCATAAAGGGGTAACGTTATGAGTGTAGTGTGGGTAGGTTAAGAAGGTTGTTTACTATGTAATTGAACAGGGTGTTGGTTTCAAAGTGTGTGTGGCTATTTAATATGTTTTATTTTTCTGTTGCCTGGTGTTTGGATATTTCATATTTTTCTATAGTTGTTAGTTTTTTACTTTGGTTTAATATGTGGAGAATATTTAAATTAGTATGTATCTCCGTGTATGTTTGTTGCGTACAATGAACACATCAACAACATAAAGAACCTAAACCCATAATCCCCCTATGCAACATTTTTACAAAACGCATAACACATATACATGAACATACAAGCTAATTTAAATATTCTCCACATATTAAACCAAAATAATAAACTAACAACTATAGAAAAATATGAAATATACAAACACCAAGCAACAGATAAAGAAAATATATTAAATGACTTCACACACTTTGAAGCCAAGACTCTTTTCCATTACATAGTAAACAACCATCTTAACTTGTGCAACGCTGCCAGTAAAGGCTTAGCACAAGACTTTGTAAAAGAAACGATTGATTCAAAATGCGTTAGCAAGTAAGCTCTCAAGTATACACTTAGTTACGTGTTAAATAATTATAAATTATTTATTTTACAGGTCTTAGTAATTAAAAACCACGTGCCCACTGGAGGGTTAATGATTATTTGAAAATTATTACTTAAGATGGTCAAGGTGGATGAACAATAAAAAGGAAAAGGAATTTGACCAAAGCCAAGAAAAGTGTACAAATACAGATGTATGCTCTCATATATTACTGTAAATATCCAGTTCAAAAAAATATTATTGGCAGTTACAAGTATAGTGGTTGTTATTAAGTTTTGAAATAAACCATAACTTTACAGGCAGTATAGGCTCTGAGCGAATGAATCAGAATTCATAGCAGTTCTTGTGTTGACAGACAGAAATAAAGTTTGGTTTATTACAAATATTGAAATCTTAAGATGGTATAAAGTTAAACTTTTCCACATCAACTTACTTTTTCCTCTGTTAAGGAGGAAAGAACATCTCTTGCTAAATGTGAAGGCATCAGTGTCATCAGAACAAATGTGGCTAGGTACACAATAATGCCATCGGAAGTGCACTTTAAGGTAGTTAAAGCTTTTCTTGTATTCCAGAGCCTTGGCACAGCTCCTTCTACACCTACAGGAAGGTTTAAGACTACTGGTGCCATCTGGTTCCCTAGGTCTGTATCATCTCTAGAATCTGACTGGACTCGAAGATTTACTGGAACTATTACCTGAGACAGAAGTGTTTAAAAGTTCATTCCATCAAAATTGAACGACTTTCTAAAGAAACAAGACAAATTAAAACTGTATCCATTACCAAATAGGAAAGAAGTGTTATTTGAATTCATTTCAAATTGAGCTACTAATTAACACTTAAACACTTGCACATAATAATAATTTACACTTGTCTATAGAACCACTTACAATTTTTGTTGAATGAGCTCGGCCATTTTAACAACGGAGTTATTTCAATTCAAACAGTAAAGTGACTCCATCAACTTAGACCATAATGATCAGAGTTGACAATAGATCACATTTCCCAAAACGACCATTCTTATTAAATAAAAAAGTAGTTACTTATTTGTCAATTTACTTGACAAATAATTCTACTTAGTGATATTTCTCAGTGTGATATTCACATTCGGTCAGTGGTTTGTTCAATGCTCCAATCTAGCAGTCACATAACAACTGCAAGTTTTAAAAAAATAATTCCATCTATTGACAAATGTCACGTATTATTACATTTCCAATTATTTAAGGAACAAGTAATATAAAGATTTTTTATCAAAAAGTAAATTCCTATTGAGGTCAAAAAAAAAAAATTTTTATCATCGTTTGCTTATTTCCAGTTTGTTTATTTTATTTCTTTCCTTCATTTTTAACCTTACAGCACCATTTATGATATTTTGTGGTAACCATAGCAACATTTTAAGGTTGTACAATGCAGGTTTCTCCGACTACCTGATGGGGGAAAAAAATTCATTTCTTATTGGAAAACTGGCACAGTGCCAAAGCGTGCTAGACTATGAACATGAAGATTCATATTTCGATTTCGGATAGACCCCCAAATTTTAATAATTTATTAATTGAATAAATATTTGAAAAAACTTTATTAACATCAATTGTCATCCAATATAGGTTAAAAGAAATGTATATGAACTTGATTGGATGAATAAAAACGTATTTTATTAAAGGTTGAAAATTTGTACAAGATATATATTAGGAAACTATGAGCTAATAGAAGAAATTTTAAAAGTATTATAAGATATAGATTTATAGATATAGATAATCCAGTCTCGCTTTATTAAGTATTACAAAATACACAAACACCATAAAAACTTACCGGAATAATATTTAACAATAAAACATACATCAAACACTATTTTCAAACTCAAAATTAACAACCCCTCTATGAACAACAACACAACATAGAGTAACAAAATACTACAAATTCACAATAACATAACACACCTGAGCAACAGTCTT
Source organism: Prosapia bicincta (assembly GCA_036971475.1). Taxonomy (NCBI): domain Eukaryota; kingdom Metazoa; phylum Arthropoda; class Insecta; order Hemiptera; family Cercopidae; genus Prosapia; species Prosapia bicincta. The sequence continues at coordinate 151,623,664 of JBAIZL010000004.1, read as the reverse complement.
GTACATAACTCACAGCATTGAACAATGCACTGACTAAGTGTAAAACGCATCTGCTGAAAACATCAGTAAGTATGATTGTTGCCAAGTGAATAAATAAACAAATAATAAATAAAAACCTTAAGATGAAGAACCCAAAAATAGCAAGTTTTATCACACCTTGTTCTATGTGTTTTTTTTAAAATGATTTAACCCGCCAAGATAATAAATTCATAGATTTCTAACATTTTTATGTTATCAATGAAACAATTACAAGAAAAGATAATTATAAAAAATTAATAAACTTACAGTAGTATTTAACAAATACCAAGGTTATTTGTTTACAGTAAATTTATTGCTGTAAAATTTAGTGATGATCATTATTTTTTGTCAAAAATAGGTCACAGAATAAGACTAGTAGACATTATTTGTTTTTATTCTACTACTTTTGTCTTATTTATTAAATAAGCTTTTGACTTCTTACTGAATAGGGCTTAAATATATCTTGTGTAAGTGTTTAAACATGTAACTGCTAATAAATGTAGTTTATTTATATTGTTTTTAAATAACTAAAAATATATTTGTCAACATTGAAGTAAAAAATATTTACTGTATAGTAAATCCATGTTAGTTATTTGAAATAAACATAGTTATTATATTTGCTAATATAACAAATGAGATGTTGATTAGTATGAACAGATAATAATAGAAAAGTTCTTAATATATTTTATGAATTAGGACAAATATAACAAAAAGAAAATAAAATTAAAACAGTTGATAAAAAGGATATAAATAAAAGTATAAAAGTGATAAAGAGTTCTATACAATAAATAACTTCTTCATATTTATAAAATTGCTTTTTGCAGCTATTATGAAATTTAGCACACTCTAACATATTTTTATACATTCAGAGAAACTCACTCTGACATCAGGTGGTTGTCGGACTCCACAATTCTGTAGCAATAGCCTTACAGCCCCTGCTAAGGCAGAGAGCAACACACAGTTTGTTGATGATCTTGTCACTTGCTTCACTCTGTTCACTTTCGACAGTGTAATGGTTGCTGACCAGCTAATTTTCATTTCTCCTGACCACTTTGACCTCTGTGTGAGTAAGTTGCAATCTTTTGTAGAGAGTAACAACCATAACAGAAGAGTAACAGGGCCAAGTAAACAACTTCGTATGAATTCACAGTAGAAACTTACGGTCTTACGTGAACAGTTCTGTATGACAAAAAAATTTGCTTATTCACGCTGGGTCACTTTAAAAAGTAAATCAAATATAAAGACTGTTTTAGCAAATATAGAAGCAACATAAAATTGTCTTAAAATAAAAAATTATGTTTGTATACGAGTATTATTTCCCAATTTTAAACACAAATAATAGATTTTTTACCCTAGTATCTTAGCTTGAATGTTGTAATGCCAATTAACTTTGTATAAATGTTTTGACAGAAATTTTGACATAAAATCTTATACCTCAAATCTTTGGACTGAAATACAAGTTTTTTTGTTCTGAATCGTATAAGGGCTTGTTTAGACCAAAATAAGTCCTCACTTTTTTATTCAGTTTAGGAAAATATTTAAAGTCCTCATTTTTTTATTTAATTTGGGCAAATATTTAAAGTTTTGGGTAGCAGTGGTACACCAAAGGAAGGGGCCCTGAGCCATCTCTATAAAGAAAAAGTAATTACGCTTGTCGTCCTTCATTGGAAAACGTGTAGTGTGCATGCACTGTATATACCAAGATTTACCCATAAATAAGTGTTATTAATACATAATTTTTAGTTTTATTTGTGGCTGAAGTATTAGGAGCATTAGTTAATTAGCGATGTTAATAATATTTAATTTCATCAATATTAGCTTAAGGAATATTATAGCTTAAGGAATATCCCTTAATAATACACATTTGTCGTGTTTGAGTCCTAAAGCAGAACAAAGTATGCATCGAAGTGACTTGACTGATTTGGGGAAATATTACAACTGAGATGATGTCCCCCCTGTTGTTGATGTCCTTGACCCACAGTGGCGCTCCAGCCTCCAACAGGTAGGCCTGGACTAAACAACTTTTTAATATTTTTTAAAATCTGTCTTAATTGTCAATAATTTTAAAAGATAAATGATATATATCTGAGATTTAAAAAATACTCATTATTATAGCAAAATTTAGAATGCAGCAAGTAACAATAAAATAGAAATAATCACTCTTTTCTTTAATTATATTTATTTACTGTGTGAGAGTAAAAATGCCTTCAAACACAACTTTTGAATTTTATACAAATCCTGGGGAAGGGTGCTACCAGTAGTCACAACTACCATAAACTATTCCTAACCAAAAAATAAATCCTGAAACTGCTCCTGTTGCCCCCCCCCCCCATTCTGAAGTGTTGTAAAGCAGAATGAAAATATTCTTGGATTATGCAGTGTATCTGAAATTGTCTGACTATTTTACGGTCTTATGCTTTGACAGTTATGCAAACAGTTAGGCGTTGAGTTGACAATTAGACTCATCTCCATAAATTCCCATACTCATTTAAAATCAATATAAGTAGGCCTACTTTAACAAAATTTATAAATAAATAATGATGACTCAAGTTTACCAATGAAAATGAAAGTAATTTGTCTATAATATACAGTACATACAGCTGTGTAGGAAACGAAGACCAGTGAAAGGCCTTTTGCTTTTTCCAGCATAAATATGAATCTGGCACAAGGTAAAATTTGGAACATAGAGAATTAAAGCAGACACACTTACACAAATAGGTTTCTTCAAAGTTACAAGAGGCTTACAAAACTTTCAAAAATATTATACATTACACAAGTGTATATTGCACGTGTCAGCACGTATGTTATAAAGTATTCACTCAGTTGTGCAATAATTACTTATAGTTTAATCAGTGAACTCAAGATAATTACAATAAGCAACTTTAATTGTAAATAAAGAAAACTCTTAAAGCACAAAACATTTTTATTTATCTCCTGATGTATAATTTGATTGCAAGGCAATCATCTTTAGTGGACATAGATGAAAAGTTTTTGTGGGTCAAGATGTTGTATTTATAATTAAAAATTACACCACAGTTGCTCCAAGTTATTAAGCTCCAACAATGTACAGATGTTTTTTTCTAATTATTTGAGGTTCATTGTAGCTTTCTAGTTTTGTAAATTATATACCATGTCTGATGTAGAAGTCGTAATACAAAATTAAATATTAAGCCTAATGAAGTACACATTTAATTAACTAACCAGAGTTCTTTATGAAAAAACTTGCTTTGATATTTTAATTGAAAGTATTCACGTATCATATATAAAAAGCAATTGTGTTCACTAATGTAAATTATTTTAAAACTGCTTTAGTAGAGTTGGTTTTGGTAAAGGATAAACAAAAGTAATTTTTTTATTTACAATATTAATTTAATGAATAATAAAATGCATAAGCCTTGGCACATGTGATAGATGAAATGTAAAATATGAAATTAGATTTAAAAATTTGAAATTAGGCATTGAAGAAATGGAAGATTTAATATTCCACAGATATGTGCAATCATATAATATTCTAGATATGTAGATCCAAGAGAACCCTTTAACAAGTATAGATTCCATTTAAAATTTACAACTTATTACACATATATGTTGTGATTTTGAAGTGAATATGGTCACAGATTCTGGCTATAGAAGACACCACTCTTTCATCCAATTATGAGAAAACACCCTATAAATGAGGACCAGATTTTGCACTCTGTTTTAGATCAGGGAGTTTTATATCCTGTAATCCTATTTACTATAATCCCTTTACTGTAATCCTATATTATACTATAACCACTACGTTTTCCTTTTATGGGGGGTAAAAATCAAATTGACTGATTGTCGTAAAAATTAATTAAGTTAGATTAGAGACTATGAGGTTAGAATAGAGGTTATATTTTAGAATAAAATAAATGGAAATAGAAATAAGCACTTACAATGTGGATTGGTGCTGCGGAAAGTCTAAGTGAAGAATAAAAATTAAACTGAGCAAGGCGGAGAAATACATTGACATGCATAGAATTTTTTATCCATGAAGATCGGCTAAACTATTACATTTAAAATTAGTAGAAAATATCCAATTCAAGAGAAACACCGCATCTCAACACAAGAGCAGTGGAGCACCAAAGAGAGGAGCAAAGGAGGCCTGAGCCTCTCCTTGACCATCCCTATAAAGAAAAAGAAATTACACAAGCTGTCCTTCATTGGAGAAGGTATAATGCGTATACAGCATATATAAATTCAACTGAAAACACTTGCAAATATGTTACACTTGCCTATAGTAGCACTTACTTTTATAACTGTTGAGGACGGCTGTTTTGGGAGAAGTATCCCATTGTCAACTCTCTGTGTTACGGTTTGAGTTGACAATGGGACACATCTCCCAAAACGGCTGTCGTCAACAATTATAGAAGTAAGTGCTACTATAGACAGGTGTTTACAAGTGCCTTTAGTTAAAAACTAGTAGCTCATGTGAAGAAGGAATAAATTTAAGCACCAATAAATAAGAGCTATTAACACATTTTTGAGTTTTATTTGTGCGTGAAGTATTAGGAGCATTAGTTAATTATCAAACTAAAATGTTCATCATATTTAAGTGCATCAATAATTAAAGGTTTCAGGAATATCCCTTAATAATACACAGTTTCTGAGTTTGGTGCCTAAAGTAAAACAAAGTAGGATGCATTGAAGTAACTTGACTGATTTGGGGGAATATTACAGCCAAGTTGATGTCCCCCTTGTTGTTGATGTCCTTGGCTCCACCTTAACAAAATTCTGGGTGCGCCACTGTAGAAGAGCATTATGAAATTTACAAACATACCAATCCAAATAAATACTAAATGAAAGAATCCAATAGAATCTCTATCACGTCACTATGGGTAGATAACTGTGAATATATAATTGTAATAAATTATATTTAATACATTTACAATATATATATTTATACAGTATATATATATATATATATATATATATATATATATTCATACGACAAAAAATTTAAATTTAAGTTAAAGAGAATATTGAAAAGATTCTAAACCATCACCAACCTGTGAACGTGAAATGATTTTTGTATCTGATAAACAACGACAAAGAAGCTTGAGCAATGCAGATCCGTCAGCGACGGACTGGTGTATTCTGAGCACAGCCACTGAATCAGTCTTGGCTCCAGACTCCTGGAGTAAATGTAGTTCCCAAGGTGGTTTATCCATCGGGAGACCCTCTTTAAGTAGTCGACAAACGTATTCCTGGAGCAATCAGTTAAACAATTAGACTGATTTATTAAACGTAGATCACTAACTAATCTTATTAATAAAGGTAACAGCGTAAGAAAATGAGTCTTTCCTTTGCTTACACTAGCTTCATAGGGGTGAACGCAGAAAGTCATCAAGTATAAGAAACGAAATTATAAAAACTCTCGCTCACACCCCAAAAATTAACAACTTTGAAAAATAGAAACCTCCCCTCCCCAGCATACGTAAAACGTTACTAATTTAACGCGTTGGCTTTATTCATTTGACGTAAAAACTCGCAAAGTGCCACGAAATATAATTACGTGCGCTGTTGACTTACAAAAATTACAAATTTCAACAAAAATATAAACAAAGCACTATTAGCGCCACGGCACCACGTTTCATCTGGCACACAAACCTTATAGAATTATCAAACTCGCTCACACGTCTTAAGTTTTGGCAATAATGTCGCAAAATTACTCAAAAGGACGAAAGAATCACCTACAGACCCTATTTCACGCACAAAACAGTAAGTACTGCATTGAACATTTACACAACTTTTATTTCTATCGCCAAAAAACGACAAAACTTACAACGCGCAAAGCGTGTTAAATTGATGTGTTCAAGTTGATTTTATTGAAATTTAGTAGTTTTTTGGGAGTCATCAGCAAGTTTAATTACATTTCGGGGCATTTTGCGAGTTACTAAATAAAAATAAAGCATAAACGTTGAATTTGTACCGTTTTAGGAGTGCCGTGGAGAGGGTGGGCATTGCTATTTTCCAAAATTTTTAATTTTTGGGGCGTGAGCAAAAGTTGTTATAATTTTGTTTGTACCCTTGATGACTTTCTGCGTATAATTTTTTTCGCTAAAATCGAACAAGTGGGAACGGGGAATAAATACCGTAACAAGATTTTATTGTAATGTGATAAATGTCTCTCATGACTTTGACCTAACCCAGCCAACCTCACACGTTAACTATGGTCCCCTCTGTGAATACCAAGGAGGGTTCCATTTTCTTACTTAACACTATTTAAATTATTTTAAATTTAAATAGGTTCATCAGTTTCAACTAAAATATATGGTTGTGTAGTCAATTAGTAGCACACTTGACTACAAAACCAAATGTACTGGGTTCGATTCCAAATTGCACAAAAGAATTTCTGTGCGCTTTTCCGGCCCCCAGGTCGACTCAGCCTGTAAAAATGAATACATAGGGGTAAACCTAGGGTAATAATGGGTGGTGAGGGCATAACCTTCTTTGAAACCCTGGTCTCTTCTACACCATGCCTCGTGGCATAAAAAGGTGTCATCTCTCTGTATAAAAATTGAAGTCCTGACTGACTCTGACTGATCAACGTAGAACCGAATCTAATAATAATAGAGGCTTGAAATTAAGAGGGAACCTTCGTTATACTACATAGATGCGCACTTAGAGAGGATTTAGCAAAAGTTTAATTTTAAGGAGTACATATCACAAAAAGCCGGGTAGAGATCTACCATAATAAATACACTACCTACCTGTTTGTATAATGTACAAAACACCATACACATATATGAATAGAAGTGACCAGATATTTAATGCGGAGGGCTTTTTTTCTTTACACAAGTAATTTTTTCATTTATTTAATTCCTATGTACATTTCAATTGCATAGCAATCATCCACAGAGGTAATTGTTTTCTTTACACAAATAACTTTTTATTTATTTAATCCCTTATGTATATTTAAATTTCATCCCAATCATCCCCATAGGTGAGTTTTTCTCTACACAAATAAATTTCTTATTTATTTCATTCCTTATGTACATTTCAATTTCATAGCAATTATCCTCAAGAGGTAATTTACAAAACAACTACAATAAAACAACATTTTTTATCAAATATAGGCCTACACGCCGGTAACTACTTCGTCACGCCCCTTTTATATTGTTCGACCAATCATGTTACAGTAAATTACCTCTGAGGATCATTGCTATGCAATTGAAATGTACATAAGGAATTAAATATATGAAAAAAGTTATGATACTTAAATAAGGTGTGACAACTTTAAGAGTGCACGGGTGACGGCGACCAGAGGAGGGGGGTAGTTACTGTTATAAAATATTTGAGTCTTGTGAATACAGTATTAAAGAACTTAAAGTGGTAACGTCATCTCATTACTAAAGTACGATAATATACATTATAGCCCTCCTTTCAGAATGGTACATCCTGGAGATCAGATGTAAAATATTAGAATATCAGGGAAAAAGCTGGTGAAAAGTATCCTTAAAAATGACATGTTTTTAAAATTCTTTCCATTAGCTTCTATTATCTCTCCTTATATATACATTGTACAAATTTTCAATCGTTAATAAAATACCTTTTTATTCATCCAATCAGGTTTTAATTGTTTTTTTTAACCTATCGTGGATGACAATTGATGTTAATACAGTTTTTTCAAATATTTATTCGTTAATTTAAATTTAAAAATTTGATTACCCTATCGAAAATGTGGATCTACATGTTTGAAAAACAGCACTTATAGCACTGATCTAACTTTCCCAAAGCTAAAAGTTACTTAAAGATGTACTATATGAAATTATAAGAGAAAGGTTCTTTGCAGTAGTGAAGCATTGCACCAGGTGGATAGAATGAGAAGTTATACACCACTCAACTTTTTAAATTAGAAAGGAAAAAAGAAAGCAAATAAACAGTAACAAACGAAAATAAATACAGTATTAACGAACAAAATTCATAGTCCAACACCATGTATTGTATAAAGAGGAAAATGGAGAATTGCAAGGAAATTCGCTTTTTGTTTTGCCAATTATTAAAATAATATTTTAGTAATCGTTAATTTATTAAGTTAAAAAATAATGGTTCTGCTGGTCATCATCAGTGAAACATTCACACGAGATCCTCCTCACTTATATAATTTTGTACTGTTACTTTATTCAGTTTTGTGGTAAGAAATAATTATTTAAATTTATATTATTTTGTATTTAAAAATGTTACTCTACCAGGAGGTAACTGTTACGTGTATATGAACAGATGCAAGTAAAATCAATTTAACAATACTGGAACTAAATCCAAAATTATAAATAATTATTGCTATAGAGTGGTGTTTAGCACAATTTTAGAATTTAGACTAAATTTTTCCTTTAAATTTGCCTTTAAGACGCTTCAGCTTTCTTTTACTTATACCACCACTTAAGAAATTCCTAACTATGCTCCTGATACCATATTTATATTAAATTACAGATTAGTATCAACAAAAACAGTATCTAATGCTACGGTACTTGTACATAGTACACAGAACATATTTTTCATCTTTTGGACAGTTTTAGTTTTGTTCGGTACACGAATTAATCAGTAGATTAATTCCTGACTGACAATGATTTCTTTACATTTGACTTTGTGAACAACACAAATGTAAATATGTCTGAGGTTTTTATTAGTTGTAATATTGAATGTACAGCTGAAATTTGTAGTTTTTAAGGCCTATATAGGTCTAAATTGAAATAAAGACTTCAGGTTATATAAATTATTCATTAAGTGTAGGAAAAATTACATAACATTTAGTTTCTATATATTTTATAATAATTATAATTAATATAGGCCTACAAATCTATATACGTATGTCAGAATAACAATATTAAGTGGCAAAATAGAAAGCAAATTTCCTTGCAATTTTCATTTTCCTCTTTATGTATGGTATTGGACATTATTTTTGTTTGTTACTATTTATAAGCTTTCTTTTTTCGTCGCTTGCATTGTGTTGTAGTTTCTTTTCGCTTTCCTTTCGCATTGTACGTTTGTGAAGCAAGGTTCGATAACGTTAATCCAGTTTGATTGTTTATTTTATTCCTTTCATTCATTTTTAATTCTAGAGCATTATTTATTATATTGTGTAGTAACCATGGTAACAATTTAAGGTTGTGCAATCAATGATTCGACGACAACCAGATGGGGGCAAAAGAAAAATGCACATGCTTTTTTGAGAAGTAGATTACTAGTTATGGGAAAGTAGGCGAAGGACCAAAGCGCTAGATTTCGAACACTAAGATATTCCGTTCGAATCCTACCTGCCCCAAAAAGTTTTAGGATTTTATTATTGAATAAATATTTTGAAAATCTGTGTTAACATCAATTATCATCCCCTACAGGTTAAAAAAAATTGTATTTGAACTTGATTGGATGAATAAAACATATTTTATTAACGATTGAAAATTAAATATCGAAATCTTGTTGCTGTTCATGACGAGCTGGTTGTTAATTACTTATCACACATTTGCTATTACTTGCGAACAGACTTTTTGTTAACTAAAGGTTGTTAAATTGTTAACTTACACTTGGAGGAAACATTTTCTCAAACACTTTCTTGGAAGAAGTCGTAAGACGAAAACGTTTCCTCCAAGTGTAAGTTAACAATTTAACAACCTTTAGTTAACAAAAAGTCTGGTCGCAAGTAATAGCAAAAGTGTAATATGTGATTGAAAATCTTTACAAGATATACAGTGTATCAGGAGATTATAAATTAATAGAAGGATTATAACAATAATTATAAAAGAATATACTTTTACAACATAAAAATAACCTAAATTGAACTTACTTTTCTAGGGTAGGAATCTGGAATAATATGCTTGAGGTTGGCACAATGCCAGATTCAGGAAGGAAATCTCTTGTGGGATCCCTATGTTTATAACCTTTCGCTGTTATTACTTTAGGTTACCATTAAATAGAAATACACTGCCAATGCTTTTTTACTTTATTGTAAAATAAGACGCAAAAACATATTTTTTTAAAAGAATGTAAATTAAAACTGTAAAGTAATGAGTCACATTAATCTTTAAGATAAACCATGTCAATGCTACTTCACATGCTACTAAAGGCTTAAGCATTTAATTCCATTAGATATTGAAGTACAGCTTATTTAATAGAGGCAGCCATTTATAAAGTGCTAAATATACCCTCTATTAAAAGCAATAGAGAGAAACACAAACAATATGAATATTAAATTTTTGTTTTGTTTTATTGTCTGACATGGCAAGAAGAAATGAATTGATTTAACATTTCTAAAATTCAACAATCAAAGCGTTGTGCCATTTTAAATGTCTTATAAGAGGATAAAAACCAAGACAAATTTTTGATATAGCTTTTAAAAGTGTTACAAACAAAACTGGCTGATATCTACATTAATTAATTAACCTTAAATTTTATTTCCGTCCTCAACTTAAACTGCAAGATTGCACCTTTACACTTTTATTATAAATTAAGCTGTAACTACTTGTCTGTAGTAGCACTTAGTTTTGTCTAAATGAGGACGGGCGTTTCAGACGTGACCCTTTATATCATTGGTTCCCAAACTGGGTGGCGCGCCCGTCTTGAGGGGGCGTGAAGGCAAGTTAGGGGGGGGGCGAGGCCTGTTGGAAAGTAATTAGATAAATTAAATATATTGGATAGTATAGGAACAAAGTTGATGTTGCGAATGACTTGGGTTGTGCCCTTACTAAAATACAACCCCAAGTAGGCATGCTAGTGTAATAAATGCAGTCTCAAGCATTTCACTAACAGATTTTTCTCTTATTAGTTAAAATTGACCTTGCAAATTAACAATTGAAATGTTATATTATGTATCTTGGGAAAGTATGTATAAATAAATTGTTTCAAATATATATAATATTTATTCTTCTTCATATGCCCATACCATTTATTTATAGTGTAAAGTTAAGGGAAGGCGTGGGCGGATTTCATTTCAAGAGGGGGCGTAGACCCAAAAGGTTTGGGACCCTTGATTTATACACTAGGTTCAAGCTACGTTCGAGTTCATAATTGAACACATTTCACAAAACGACCGACCTCATTTAGACAAAATTTAGGGCTGTGTAAGAGTTTACGTATTAATAAATCTTATATTATATTAATTAATTAATGGTCTCTTAAAAAAAAACAGCTGTAGAACAAAATAGTGGCATAAATAGAAAATGCTATCTAGCACTTCAGAAGACTTCTAAAAAACTTATGTACGGCAAATAGAAGAATCTTTTTAAAACAATTGTTGACTTGACCTTTAAGTTTATAAATTTCTAATTGAAAATTATAAAATAAATAAAAAAGCAGCATGACAAGAAGTAAAAAGAAACTGTATTTGGCTAAAGTATAAGTAAAACCTAAATTTGTATCATCTCTTAAATGTTTTTATTGTATATTAGGAAATAGATAAAAAGTTTTAAAAAGTAAAAACTATCTATAAGAAAAATTTTTAGAATATCTTCACAATCTGTTCGAGTATTGTAATAATTTTTTTTTTACTAAACACTATTAACTATTGCATGGCAATAAATCTTTAAAATATATAAGAAACTAAAAACAAAAGAATACCTGTAGCTCGTTGTCGGAGCCCTTCAACGTTGGCCCTTTGAAGATATGGTTGTCGATGTGGAAGTTGGAATCCGGAAGCCAGCAGTGCGCCGAACCGGCGAACACGGGACGACGTGCCAGCCGAGGGTACACTGGCACCACACGAGCCAACACGAGTTGCCGCAGAGCCGTCACTTCTACATGCGAGTCGAACACTAGCACTGCGTGGATAACCGAGCTCCTCCAGGCCGAGCCTAACCAGCGGTAGTCATTGGCTCTCATTGACTCTGCCCCTCCTGTTAACAACACAGTACCCACATCAATCTGTGTCTAATTGTATCTGTGGTTCTTATTTACTATCGCAAACCTTCTTTTTTCTTTCACATTTTCTTCTCTACCTTTCATTTTATTTTGTGTGTGTTCGTAAGTCACTCTTCAGATTCTACTTCTTGTACTGCGTTCTTTCAAACGCATTCGAGAATGGCAAAACTTGAGCCACGCATGTCATTGGTCACCGTTTTGATAAGCGACAGCGTTATTGAAATTAACAATGTTTTTTTAATGCCAATGAAAATGGTATCTGAAAACTCTAAACCAAACGACTACGATTGAAATATTATACGGTAGAATCTTTGATATTATTAACAGTTACATGTTATGCTAATAGGAAAGGACTTGGGGTTACGCAGACCTAGCCTGAGCCCTGGAAATGCCAATGAAAATGGTATCTGAAAATCTAAGCTAAACAATTACAGTAGAAGAAATATAAGGTACAGGCTTCTTGTTCATTAACAGCTACAGATTACGATATCGAGAACAAATTACAGTTGAGTACACAAACTTGACCTCCGAATTTGTGAATGAAAATTTTATTTTGAAACTCCAAATTAAGCTGTTAGAATTGAAACATTACACGGGGGAAACTTTGGGTTTATTAACAGTTACATGATATTGGGAAAAGACTTACCCTACAACAGACCCAGCTTGAGCCCTGGATCCCAAAACGATTAGCCACAGCGCAATAGGACAAGATGGGCGAGCGCTTAACCATAAAATTAGACAAAAACGCTAATCTGTAGATGGAGTGTGACTGACTCACCCGTTACTCCTACAAGGGAAATGTTGTGCGGCTCAAGGTCAGTAGAGGTACTGTGCTGTGTTAGTAGGTTACTACAACCAAACTGGTTACAAAAAGAAACTAAACAAGAATAGTTTTTCTTGTTTTAAAAAAAGTTTCAAATTATATATACTTCTGACCATTTCTGACCGTTACCTTGGTCTTGAGGGATCGAAATAAGCGATACTGAAAGTAGTGGGAGAGTATAATTACTTTTCTACAAACATGATAAGGACTGTCAAAACACTCATGGTCAGTAATTATAAAACTACAGGACTACATTCACCTCAGTTTCCGTTCAAATGCGTTGCTGATCATAGCCTTTTGTAAATCTGATCGTAGTCTTCAAAAGCGGTTGATGTATAAAACTATCTAAATATATAATATGCTTTCAGAAGTGGTAGTACACGAGAAAGCGGGTGTGAGCAAGTGCAGAATTAGCTCGATGCAACTACGTCTAATGTATAGTGCAGACCTCGTAACCGTTCATTTGGCCGTGAGAGATCGAACGAGATTTATCGGGTACTGAACATGATACATATTCAGAATGTTCTATACATCAACAGCTTCTGCATCCGATATGTTTACACATATTTCAAGATTGTTGTTTCATATCGAAGCTTATATATCATCGAATGTATCGACAGTCTCATACAGGTTAATGTTTTGATAGTACTTATGTTTGTAGGAAAGTATTTTTACTGACCCTCTACCTCCCGTCTCGCCTACTGGGATCTCTCAAGGTCAAATGCACAGATACGGGGTCAGCACTATACTAATACAGGTTTTAAGTCTGGAGATGATTTTATACAATTAATTTAGCACTGATAATCATAACAATTCATTAGAATTAAAATCCTGTAAAGCTATAAAAAAACATGAACCGTTTTGAACTTTATTTAAAAGGGTTATTGCTTGAACCGTCATACTAGTGTGGATTACTGTTCGTCCAAAAAACATCTGCGTCTTAAAATAACGACCGGAAAGATATTTCTGAATTAAAAAGTACCTTTGAGGGAGAGAAAACGACAGCACTTACAAAAAAAAAGAATGAGGTCTGTGACTTAAAAGAGGCTGTCAACAGCAAATTTGTTATGCATGCATTATTCTGTGTTCTTTCTACTCACAAGAAAACTTTTATATTTTTGTAAAGTATTCAAACGTCGGCTGCACCCACCCACACTCTACGTAGCCAGTAAATTGCCGTCTTTACATTAACAGAATGCGTGTTCGTGTGTACGTTGCAGCTGCAACACTTCAAAGTGACTAACTGAACTGATTAAGCTTTCATCTTAACACATTTAAAAGCCCTTCCGCGCAGTGTAACTGAATAGGTTCTACTTAGCACATGTTACAAAGCACGAACACATCAAAGGATGCCACTAATTTCTTCGCTTTTAGTCCCAGGGTTGCCCGTGTTGAAATAAAATCGCTGCCTTGAAATTCCTAGCGGCAAACCCGGCGGGACGAACTATTAAGTACTGAGCAATTTCTTATTCTGTTTCACACTTACACATGGTTTAATGTAAAAACAATAAATATTATTTAAAACATCTTCTTATTACAAAATAAACTAACTATTTTTAGTTTTTAAATAGCTTGTTGCAGAAAAAGGACATGAGTAAGTACATGTTTAAGCTTAACCTTTTCCGAATTCGATTTTAAAAAAACGCTTATATTTCTAAAACTGCCAAAACGTTCAATTCCATTACTACCACTCACTTTATGGATAGTGATTTTTACTGACTATAGAAACCAGAACAAATTCTTGATATATTTAAATTATATATATATAGGGTAGACGGTATCTGAATGGGGGCAAGTAAGATTCTACAGAAAACAATAAAACTGTACGACCCTTTCACAGGTAATAAAACACTACTGTCAACCTTTGTGTAATGTAGCGTTAGCCCCATCGAGATGCTTCTAGGTGTTTAGAACCTGCCGGAGGAAAGATTCGATTCGAAATGGAACCATTTTTGCAAGCTTTACAATTTCAATGTCTAAAATTGTATTAGTTTTAGTGGGTTGTCTTCTAAAGTACTCAAAAAGTACCATAGCTAGAGAAACGGGGTTAAATGAAAAGACTGTGCAACGGCTTGTGAACGATTTTCGGGATTTACTAACGGTTTGGTTGATTGAAACGAGTACTAAGTTGGGTGGTGTCAACAGCGTCGTTGAAATTGATGAAAATGCTTTTGGGCGTCGAAAATATAAGAGGGCTAGTAACAAAAACAAGATCGGTTGTAGGCGGTTTTGAAAGAAACACAAAGAAATGTTTTCTCAAAGTAGTTGCAAAAAGAGATGCACACACATTAAAAAACGTGATTACTGAATATGTTGAGCCCGGTACAACAATAGTTACTGATAGTTGGAAATGATATAATACACGAACATTACTTTTGGCTGGATTTGAGCATTTTAATGTGAATCATACACGTAACTTCTTGAATCCTAATGATCGTAGCGTACACACTTAGAGAATTGAATTAAACTGGGCTAAAATAAAAAGAGACAGGCGGCGAATCGGTAAAACATCTTCTAATATAGAGACATACCTCACAGAATACACTTGGAGAAGTCTTCATCCAACAACTGATCAGTTATTTATCGATTTCATAAATGCAGTCAACAATTTTTATCCTAAAGTCTATCTACGAATTTTGTATATGCGACTAAAACCATTTGACTGGGGGCTAACGCTTAGCTATTGTTGACTGATGACAAGGGTTGACAGGGTGGTGTCGTAAACTCAACTGGTGTCATAAAAGGCCATTGTTTCACTCACAACCTTCATTACCCCCATCCAGATACCGTCCACCATATATATATATATATATATATATATATATATATATATATATATATATATATATATATATATATATATATATATATATATTATATATATATATTATAACTTAACTTTTGTTATAATTATAATTTATTTTTAATGTTATTTATTTACCTTACCTATCTAATGCCACACCTTCAGGTTTATAAAGAATTAACAATCTTATAAATTTTAAACATCACTTGCATTTATTTCTTTACACATTATACTAAATTCATATTAATATTTTGCAGTGACAGGATTGATATCTTAACTAACATTACAATTATAAAAGGTGTACTTTGAGGCTTTAGAATTCTAATAAAATACCATAACAAGATGATAAATTCAGTATTAAAATTTTATAGTGGCTCTCGGGTCGCTAATACGAAAACTTTGCTTCTTAAATTAGAAATGGTGAAACTAGATTAAATTTTATAAATGGTAATGAAATTAAATTTGTTCTGAACTAAAATATAGATGTCTGTTGGCTACACATATATTAAAATAATACTTATTGTTCTGAAGAGCCCCTGGACTCTTGGCCTTGGTTACCTTCTGCACTTACACTTGACACACACACACAAAAATTACTTTATATTTCTAAAAAAAAACTTTTACGTCGCACTTTTTAAAATTTACTTATAAAAACTCTTTACTTAATTTACCATTTATTCTTTTTACAACACTCCCATCCTGGTCCCCACCAATCCGTCTGTCTTCTTTCCGAGTTCCCTTCAAAATCTTCCCAATTTCTCCTGATCATTTAGTTTTTATTGAAAATCCCTAATCTCTCCCACTACCAATGTGTTCTTTGTAAGTTCCCACAGTTTCCACAATTAGTACACGGTTATTTTCCCAGACTATATCGATCAGTGAATTTTCCCGTCTTAATAAGTTTGGACCCTTCTATTGTCAAATTGCCGGCACACAGTTTATAGCTTTCCCGGAAAAGGATAATGGATGGTACCTGCTTTGTCGGCCCTTTACAAAACTATTTGTGTCTTTCTTTGCTAATCCTACAGATAATTATTTTAGCAACTAACTGAAGTTACTCTAAAGCCTCGTACTTTATGTTATAATATATATATATATATATATATATATATATATATATATATATATATATATACATATATATATATATATGTATATATATATAGTAGAGTCTCGATATTTCGAGGTAGATGGGAAGACCCTCTCGGATTACCGAAGACTCGGATTACGCGGAAGTACGTCCCTGTACATTAGACCAAACAGGAGTTCTAATAAACCCTAATACTATAATTAAGAATTCACAAAATATGTTTATAAAACTTTATTTATTGCAGTATTTACATAAATTAATGTTGTTTTGGAATACATTGTTCATTACGGTTGATACATTTTTTGGGAAAAGTTGTTACGTGTCGTCTGCGTTTGCTTATCAGATAGTTTTCGTACTACGATGTCGCGTAAACATCTTTAGCCCCGTGACTAATTTTCGTTTCTTGTACTGTCTCGGTCGAACCTTCATCGTTATTCTCGTCATCTCTGCCTTCAGTAGTTTTT
This sequence comes from Prosapia bicincta, assembly GCA_036971475.1. Taxonomy (NCBI): domain Eukaryota; kingdom Metazoa; phylum Arthropoda; class Insecta; order Hemiptera; family Cercopidae; genus Prosapia; species Prosapia bicincta. The sequence continues at coordinate 151,606,592 of JBAIZL010000004.1, read as the reverse complement.
TGTACCATTCAATAATCGTAACGTTTGTTATCTCAAATTGTTCACATCGAAATTTTCACAACCTTTAAGTTGCTTGATAATAAATGTCAAATTTGTTCCTTCTTGTGGATTAATAAATAACACAGTCAACAGTTTTATTATAACAGAATTTTATTCCACGGTCTACAAGATGTTTCTTCTTTTATTCTGTTCCATGATTCGACTATCCAGTAGACCTACACACCTCTCTTACCTGTAAGTTTTTTTAGAAAACTTAAAATGCTTTCTCCCCTTCCAGTAACTTCCAAGAGAGATTGTAAAAGGTAATGAACAAATGTTTTGTATACTTTCCAGGACACTCTGATGTATTGACTGGATCAGGCTCGAAACAATTGCGGGAAGAAATAAAGCACGGATATCATCTTCGCACAGTTGATCTCCATCGGGATGCAACGGTACTTTGTTTAACAGTAAAGTAGCCTTCCGAGGCAAATTCTTCACTTTTAAAAACTTTTCGGGCACAAACTCAATAAAAAACCACTCTTAGAACAGTTCTCCACCTATCCGATCATCACTTTAGTTCTTATACGGAATCGGTAATGCTGACGTGGAAATGTTTCTAATTACCGGTGGCTTAGCTGATTAATCCTTTAGCCTAGCCGACTTGAATTTAACGGAAGATTGGAAAATCGGGACTCGGAATATTAAGACTTTACTGTGTATATATATAACCACTTAAACTAATTTTCCTGAAGGAGAAATAACAACATTTGAAAATAGTACTAAAACTAATATAAAAATACAGAATACAATAGAAAACTTTATTAATGAAGCCAAAACTCACAATGAAACTAATAAATATCAAGCCAAGATAAAAAAAACACGGAAACATACGAAATAGATAAAATTAATAATAAGGAAAATTAAAAAAAACACAACCACAAATAAAATACAAATTTACTAAATAAACAAATTGAAACAAAAACTATACAAAACTGAAAATGTAGCAACAAAAGCAACGCAACAATATTAATTTAAAAAACAGAATAATAAAAATAAACAGAAAAAATCATACAATTTCACAATTGCACAGAATGAAATAAAATGTCCACTAACAAATATTAATACCAAATCATAGAAACATACAACAACAGTGATAATATTAGCTAACATAAAAACCCAAATAAATAGGCAGTAGAAAATGCAAGCCCACATAACATAATTCTGTTAATGAAAAGGACCTGTCCTAATCCTCTGTCTTTATGTGAGTGAGACTACCTGGCGTTCGGGGCACTCGCATTTTTCTATTGCTAAAGTATATCCAAAGAAGACAATAGTGGTGACGAGAATCAAACAGGACAAAGTAAGAAGAACGAGATACAAACTGTGAAAGAGTAAAAGATGATGATGGCCCAAATCAATTTTCCTCTGATGAAAAGAATCGGGGATGAAATACACAGATCGATATTTCAAAGGGAAAGTAGAGCTGAGAGGAAACAGGAGTGATTAGTATCCGTTCTATGTGTAAAGATACGCCCTATACTATTCCTATTGAGGTACCGATTAAGGACTTGTATAAACATATTTGTATTTGAAAATATGTATAGCTTTTTCTGTTTGTATTAACATAAATTTAATTATTATAGTAATAGTGTTTATGCATTATGAAGTGTGTGTGTGTGTGTTCGTGTGTGTGTGTGTGTGCACGTGCACGTGTGTATGTGTGTTGTGTATGTTTTAGTGTGAGCGCAAGCTCATATTTAAAGAGAAGAATACAATTCTAACTCTCTCAAGAGTCTAATATCTGAGTCACTCGGTGTCTTTTTAGTTATTGTGTTAATTAAATTTAGTCTTACTGAAAACATTGCTCTTTTCACCATTTTTACTCATATCTAAACAGTTGTTGTTAAAGATAACTCACCAATTGTATATAATTCTAAATATTACTAAAAGTTAAATTAAATTGTCAAGTCTAAGAGGAATAATGTTACCGTTAAATTCAAGGTAATTTAATATCTTGTGTTTTTTACTAAAGTTAAAAAATGGGTTACTTTGCCCGAGAAAATTAAAAAAACTCTTATTTGGCAAAAGACAATTATTGCGAAAGAAACAAAGGTCCAGTTATTACACTCTACGGTCCAGAGGTGTGGGATGTTACCAAAACTAATAATAACAAACTAATGACGATGGAAATGGACTACACATGACGAAGCTGGGATAAAACGAGACTTGAAAACGTCAGAAATGAACAAATACGCAACGAAATGGAAATAAGGGAGAAGGTAAAAAGAAGGCAATTGGCATGGTTTGGATATGTAAAAAGGATGGCAAGACACAGGTGGCCAGACCTTGTGAATTCCCCAGACCTTAGAATGGATTTCCTCTGAAAAAAAATCGCCATGAAGAAGTTAGCGTCGTGGCACCTACGAAGCAATAACTACAAGAAACTTAGAAGAGGCATTAACGTATGGCAGAACAAAAAATTGGAAAATGGGGAAGGGGAGGCGACGACAACTACAATAGATCTGTATATATATATATATATATATATATATATATATATATATATATATATATATATATATACTACACTGGGTGTAGCTCTGTGACAAAGTGAGTAGAGTATTTTGACTCCTAAACTGAAATTTTGGGGTTCGATTTCCATTCAATAGCAACAAAGGATTTCTGCGCACGTTTTCAGCCTAAGGTTGAATCAGCCTGTGCAAATGTGCCTAGGATTGTTCTAACAAATCTAGGGTAATAAAGGGCGGTTGAACCGTAGCGCTGGCCACGTTACCTCTCTTGAATACTTTATGGGCCCAGTAAAGCTCTTCCACCCGTCCTACATCTCTTTTCATCGTTTAAAAGGAGTCATTCTTTTTACCGTTTGCGCCAAAATAAACAGTACTCAAACAGTTGTAAGATTTAATTTTATTTAAATAGCTTTACAAAGACATACTAGTAAAAAGAAGCTAAATCGGTTAGGTTCGGGTATAAACATCTTCTATAGGCCTATGACCTGCGTTCAATTTGAGCCAAGACTCGTACAGTTCTTGAAGGTTTTGCATCATTAAAACTACAGCTTATTCGGTTTCAGTACTCCCATTTAAGACACAGTGTCCCATTTAAGACACAAAAGTGAAAACTGTGTAGCTACTAGAATGTGGTGGTTAACGGTTTGAAACTTGCTCTTTAACTATTCTACAGTGGCACAGACAAGATCTAAGGTCAGCAGTTTCAAGATGTTCCAGTGCTGACAGCAGCAACGCGCTTACCTTGCGAATAGTGCGCCCTCTGCCTGTTCCAATAGAACAGGAGCATGAACCATTTCGCCACGTAGACCAAGGGCAGGATGATCAGCAACAGGATGACCACGGGCAGGCCGAGGACGATGGCAATGACACTGGTTAAGGCAGAGCCCAAGATGCCCCAGATCGCGCTGTCGTCTAGAGGATGACGCAGCCTACGGATGGGCACACTGCGCATGTAGTCCAACTGTGAGTTCGTGTCGGGCATCTGTAATCATAACGAATTCATCAGGAATAGCATTGCTTCCGTTTTCGATCCCTTCTATGAGTTCACTCTCTCTCTCTCTCTCTCTCTCTCTCTCTCTCTCTCTCTCTATATATATATATATATATATATATATATATATATATATATATATATAGCCTATATCTTGTTCAAATTTTCATTCGCTAATAACATTTTCTTTATTCATCCATTCAAATTCAAACAATTTTTTTAAAAACAAGCAGTGGATTCCCCTTGATGTTACAGTGTTTTCAAATATTAATTCATTTATTAAATTTAATGAATTAATTTTAGTATTATTTGGGAGAAAAGCTTTTCACAAAAAGGACAAGGTATGCAATATAGTTATTTCGTCCAATTTAGCTTCAAATAAGCGAAAACATATAATTTCTTAGAACAGCTGATTTTATGTTTTAGGTTATGTGGTAGAACAGCTGTTTTAACGCATATGTATTGTTACTCTATTTTTATTAAATGTAGGCTCCCTAATTATTTAATAAAATGTAACTAAAATAAAAGTTTTCTGTGTTGACCTAAGTAGGAATTGACTTTTTTTAAAATTGTTTACATACTTGTTTTTGGTAACATTACTGATTCCTGTTACTTGTAAGGCCTAACTGTGGCAGGAGAGTTTTTTAAACAGGATCACGGGGCAAAAAGAGACCATTCTCCTAGGAACAAAGTAATATGTGGAAAAATGTTATAGTCAATTCCACCTCTGGTTAACAACAACATATTTTATATTAGTTACATTTATTAAATAATTACAATTAATATAAATAAAGTAACATAGCCCATGCGTTAAAATTGGTGTTATACCACATAACATATAAAATCAGCTGTTTTTTGAAATTATATGTTTCCGCTTAAGCTAAATGGGACGAAACATATGAAATGGTCAAGGATTGCATACCTTGACCCTTTTGTGAAATTAAATTAAATTAATGAATTAATATTAGAAAAAACTGTATTAACATCGTGTCATCCGCTACAAATTTTTAAAAATGTATTTTAAATACGATTGAAATTTGAACAAGATATATATAAAGAGAGTGTGAGCTAATAAAAGGGATTGAAAAATGTAAAGTATCTTTTTAAAATTTTAACACCTAAAAATTACTTTTAATTAACCAATTGTTTATTGAAGGAAAGAAATTGAAAAACCATAACTTCAATATAGTTCTACAAAACGACGAGTTGACAGTGAAATGGGAGATGGGGGAGATGGTAATGAATATATCTGCACAACGCCTTTTGCCTCGTTTGGGTGTCCACGTATTTGTGGAGTATATCATCCGTAGAGCGCCCAAGTTTTACAGCTTCGGCTTATATTTATGAAAAATCGTTAAAACATAGGATGAAATTTTAACTTTCATAAGAAGTCTCGTTGACTTAATATTTCTTTGTGGAGTTGTTTGTGGAAGTTGAAATTTAAGTTTGCTTTTGAGACGGTTATTTCTTGCAGTCTTTCATTTGGTTTCCTAAATGAATACCAGCTTTACACATACTAAATTTATTGTTGACTGAGTACTATTTTGTATTTGGAATATATTTAAGTTAGGAACAAATTTAATTTACAGTTTTTGCGTTGTGCATCTTGAGGTTTTCTTATAAACTTTTGGTATCAACTTGGCCAGTCTTGTCCGTGGCTCACAGCGTTAAACAATGCGCGGACCTAGTGCGAGACGCGTCTGCTGAAAAATATCATCAGGTAGTGGTTTTTTCGCCAAGTTGATATCAAAAGTGTAAATTTAAATTATTCATTTTATCAACTTGTGACTAACTTTAAGACGTAGAGACGCATAAAATTTAATTTAATTTTAACATTTTGTCTCGCTGATATAGATTAGCTACTCGTTTGGTCGGAACGTCACATAAGCAAGAATCCCCCCTCACTGAGGAAGCACAGTGCTATGTAATGAAATTAAATTCTTTACATCCGTCACTACCAGAGAGGTTAGCGAATGAGTAGTATATTGTAAGGTGGTATATACGAAACTACGAGAGCTTTATACGCAGACTTTAATTATCTTTGTCCTATCACCACCATACGTCCGAATATGGGAAGCGTTGTTTCAGAAAGTCTTGAATATTTGAGGAAGGTAGTTTTATACAAAAGGGCGCCCTTTACGACGAGCTCTTCCAGTGTCTGGATACATAAAGCAACAAAAAGGAAATTACCGTCGGATAAATTGAAAGCAGCTTCCTCGGAGAGTAAAAACGGTGAATTTCTTTCCCATCTGACTTGGGCTTTACACGCATTACCATTCAATTAACACTAACATGAAACAAGCCTGGGTTTTGAATCCCTTCAAATATAAACCTTTCTCTTTCTCTCCCTCTCTCTCTCTCTCTCTCTCTCTCTCTCTCTCTCTCTCTATATATATATATATATATATATATATATATATATATATATATATATATATATATTATATTAGGTTTTATATATATATATATATTATAGGTTTTATTATATATATTATATTATATATTATATAATATTATATATATATATATATTAGGTTAGTTTTGGTAGAGCTTAAACTGGATTTAGATGTTTATTTATTAGGGTAAATAATTTATACAAAATTCTGTATTTTTTTTAAAGTATACGAATTAGTAGTTTCAAGAATATCCTACATATATATATATATATATATATATATATATATATATATATATATATATATATATTACAATAACATAGGTTATTCAAATACAAGAATATTTATTAATTTATATCCAACATCATCAGGAATGAAAATTACAATCAATATATACACACAGAAACCTTTGGACTAGATAGGAGACTGACAGACTTACCTTGTAGTAATAGTCCAAAACTGCAATTTTTTGGAAATAAATAGATACTCTTTAAAACACATAACACTATTAACATTGGTCTTTTACAATCAAAAAAGAAAAGACTGAAGTGAATCACACACCCTTCTTTCTCATTGTTTGATCATTGTAGATCATGATTTGATCTAAATATTTCAATAGTGTTATGTGTTTTATGTGTGTCTATTTCTTTCCAAAAGGTTGTAGATTTGGACTATTACCACATGGTAAGTCTGTCAGTCTTCTGTCTAGTGCAAAAGTTCCTATATATATATATATATATATATATATATATATATATATATATATATATATGTGTGTGTGTGTGTGTGTGTGTGTGTTTGTTTGTGTGTTTGTTTGTGTGTGTGTGTGTGTGTGTGTGTATTATTGAAATTATAAATTCCTATACTGTGAATAAAAATACAGAACTTTATATAAATTAAGAATATATATATATTAAGAATATATATATATATATATATATATATATATATGTGTGTGTGTGTGTGTGTGTGTGTGTGTGTGTGTGTGTGTTTGTTTGTGTGTTTGTGTGTGTGTGTGTGTGTGTGTGTATTATTGAAATTATAAATTCCTATACTGTGAATAAAAATACAGAATTTTATATAAATTAAGAATAGCCTAAAACAGACCAAACACAGCGTTATGGTTCATTGCAAACAAGAATGATAGTTTCAGAGAAAAATCAAGATCATAGTGGTGCAATTACAACCTACTCAAATCTAGCTTCTTTTCTCTGTTTGACAGGGCCCTCTCATTGTTATTGCTGTTCAATATAATCGTACTGGCGATGAGAATAGTAAGGAAAACGTCGATGCAGGCTATCGTTATGTCCAAAAGTTCGAATTAAATACGTCCATGTTCTTCGGTGACAAATATCGATAATTCATTTCATGAGTATTTATTTGTTAAATAATAAAACCAATAATTTAGTAATTTAGAAATGAAAGTAAAACACGAAGTATGTAAGTTCCTCTTTTATCCCTTCGTTCAAAGGACACGAAGATATATTCTCATGGTAAGAGGAATCTTCAGGACACCATGTGAATCCAAGCCGTCACTAATCCGACCTCAAAGTCGTGACTCCACCCGGATGACTAGCATCAGGCATAAGAGGAAGGGCCTGTAAGAGCCCAAAGACTTTACTGTAAGGGGTGGACTGGTGACCGACTTACCTCTCGAACGAAACGTTACTCCAAGCAGACTCTAGTTCAGCGATCCTCGCTGCGCGGCCCGCATGTGGTACTGAGAAAGATTTTTTTTGCGGCCCTCAGACAGGAATTAAATTACTATGCTCTGAAAATATGATGTGTTTTTGTGTTTTTACAACAAGATATATCTACATTCAGTAATCTGAAGTAAAACCCAAGTACAGACCTAGGTTAATGAGTGAGAACATGGAAAACATTTTGAGAATTTCAGTTTCTTCCCAACCTGCTAACATAGATGCCACATTAGAGAGCTGATGAAGGTTTCGCCCATTGGCTTCAAAGAATCAACAGATTCAGGTATTCCTGATGTCAAGTATAATATATTTTACCACTTTTTTGTATGCTAATCAGTTGATTTATTTTGCCCAATCAGAATAGAGACGACACCCCATCAGTCACTGCAAGATAATCTGCGCCATGGCCGAGCGGTTTGAGCAGAGCCAGTGACAGCGACAAATCAACCAATGACAGCAGTTTCATACAGTGACAGCGACAAATCAACCAATGACAGCCGTTTAATCCAGTGACTGCCATGTTTTGCCCAATCACAACAGAGACAACGTCCGATCGATCCATTGTAACAGGAACTGGTATTTCCATATTTTGTCAGTGGTGCCACCAGCGACAAACGAATATCAGTGACAGGTCACCGTGACAGAAAATATCGACCATCCCTATTAGGGACTTGGTCCGAAGCGGGGAAAAGTTCCAAAACAAAGGTCTCCTAGTTATTTAAGGATGAACTCTAAAACTAAGAGTCTTAACGCATTGCAAAGGCTGCACGCCAATTGGACGCATATCCATCAAGAAGTCGATTGTGAGTGAGGTATATCGGACGGTAGAGAGGGATAAGAGCGTCGACCCGAAACGCCACCTCGTCACTTCGACTCTCCTTAACTTGGTGAATGCGACAACGTGATGGATTGGAGACGGGAGATTGCGAAAACCTCTTACAATTTGGAAGGGTGCTTGAGTTATCCAGATTGCCTCCCTGGAGGCTTTCTTCCCTTCTTCCTATGCGACTCACTCTATCCATGAAAGAGGTAATTATAAATTAACACTGTAAGTTATAACAAAGTCTAGACCATTAAATAATAAAACCAGGATCAACTTAAGTTTTACTTTTTTACATCCTAAAAACATCATTTTTTACATGTTACTAACATACGTTCTAAACAATAACGAATTATTTTAAATGTCGCAAATCTGTGAAAAGATAAAAACAGAGAGCATAGTTATAGGCTACTATGCTGTTCCAAACCTTTCACTCACAATGCTTCATAATAAAACAAGGCACCATACGAGTATACTACATTCCTATGTAAGAGCATTACATTATAGCTACAAAATATACGCTTAGAATAGTTTTGTTTATAAACAATATAAATTTCTCTCAAGGCAAATTCTACATAAATTTTTTATCAAGGCAAATTCATACTGATATCAAGAAAACTATTTCATTTGTGTTTCTTTTTATTTTATAATTACAATTAATACAAATATGTATATACATGTGCCAGAATAACAATCTTAAGTGGTAAAATAGAAATCGAATTTCCTTGCAATTTTCCATCTCCCTTTCTATGTAAGGTGTTAGACTATTATTTTTATTTGTTACTATTTATACCCTTTCTTTTTTTCGTCGCTTGCACTGTTTTGTAATTTCTTTTTGCCTTCCTTTCGCATTGTCCGTTTGTGAAGCAAGGTTCGATGGTGTCGCGAATAAAGCGCACAGGGGAAAAAGCGCACTGCGAAGAAAGCGCACAGCTAACCCCTATTAGTTAGAAAAGGAATCCAGCCCCTTTTTCTTAGAAATATTTATATATTATATATATAATAAATATATAATGATATGAAATATATTTAGTTTCTGATTCCCATCACACTTTATCCAGGCTTTGGACTGGCTAAATGATTAAATACTAAATAGGATTTAATCGTTTAGGCGTGTTTAAAATCAGCATGTGTATAGCTTCGTCAATATTATCTTATCACTATTTACATTCATTTCTTGTCTTGCTTTTCTTCTTGATAGAAGGTCTAGTCAAGTTTTTGTAAATAGGAGACTGTCTTTAAATACGCTTTGATGTTGCCATTTTCTTCATACTTCTTCACAGTTTTTTCCAGTTTCTTATCTAACTCGACGTACGTTTTCTTCCTCTTTTTTCCAGCTAAATTCAGTTGTAACCTCATGTACATACAACAAGATTACTCCGCTTCACTCTTCAAACAAAGTATGGCATCTCTGATTTTGGGGTTGGGTCGTCCAAGAAGATTGTTGATTTTGTTGTGCCAACCTTCTACAGCGTTGGTAGTCCTGCAGCGCCTAGCATAACACTGTTTCTCTGTATGTACAGACTTCTTTTTGTGGTCAGTTGTTGCGGCATTTCAGTTACAAAATTGTAGCCTTTGTTGTGGAGATCTCCGAGTTTTCCTCTGTAGATCTTTGAAATGGACGTGTCTTCTTCACGGGCTCTTTTCTTTGCAACGTTGATGCTCTTCATAACTTCCAATCTGGCTGTGTCCGGAGCTGCAAATGAGTGAACAGTAACTTCTAAAACTTTACCATTTTTAGTTTTTAACATTCCACGGCACTTACTTCACCTTTCCTTCTGACATCGCCAAACTATTAACCCGTCTATCTTCTTCCTAAACTCCCTATATGCGTATCCTTTATAATGCGCTGCAGCCTTACCCTTGTTAGTAGTTAAAACTTCCATACTAAACCATGTAAAAAGTACTAAAAAAGGTTAAATGTTCAAAACTCTAAGTATAGTGACAAGAACTTTAACACTTGTAAGTTTAAAACTCTAAGTATAGTGACAAGAACTTTAACACTTGTAAGTTTAAAACTCTAAATATAGTGACAAGAACTTTAACACTTGTAAGTTTAAAACTCTAAGTATAGTGACAAGAACTTTAACACTTGTAAATTTAAGACTCTAAGTATAGCGACAAGAACTTTAACACTTGTAAGTTTAAAACTCTAAGTATAGTGACAGGAACTTTAACATTTGTAAGTTTAAAACTCTAAGTATAGTGACAAGAACTTTAACACTTGTAAGTTTAAAACTCTAAGTATAGTAACAAGAACTTTACCACTTGTAAGTTTAAAACTCTAAGTATAGTGACAAGAACTTTAACACTTGTAAGTTTAAAACTCTAAGTATAGTGACAAGAAATTTAACAATTGTAAGTTTAAAACTCTAAGTATAGTGACAAGAACTTTAACACTTGTAAGTTTAAAACTCTAAGTATAGTGACAAGAACTTTAACACTTGTAAGTTTAAAACTCTAAGTATAGTGACAAGAACTTTAACACTTGTAAGTTTAAAACTCTAAGTATAGTGACAAGAACTTTAACAGTTGTAAGTTTAAAACTCTAAGTATAGTGAAAAGAACTTTAACACTTGTAAGTTTAAAACTCTAAGTATAGTGACAAGAACTTTAACACTTGTAAGTTTAAAACTCTAAGTATAGTGACAAGAACTTTAACACTTGTAAGTTTAAAACTCTAAGTATAGTGACAAGATCTTTAACACTTGTAAGTTTAAAACTCTAAGTATAGTGACAAGAACTTTAACACTTGTAAATTTAAGACTCTAAGTATAGCGACAAGAACTTTAACACTTGTAAGTTTAAAACTCTAAGTATAGTGACAAGAACTTTACCACTTGTAAGTTTAAAACTCTAAGTATAGTGACAAGAACTTTAACACTTGTAAGATTAAAACTCTAAGTATAGTGACAAGAAATTTAACACTTGTAAGTTTAAAACTCTAAGTATAGTGACCAGAACTTTAACAGTTGTAAGTTTAAAACTCTAAGTATAGTGACAAGAACTTTAACACTTGTAAGTTTAAAACTCTAAGTATAGTGACAAGAACTTTAACACTTGTAAGTTTAAAACTCTAAGTATAGTGACAAGAACTTTAACAGTTGTAAGTTTAAAACTCCAAGTATAGTGAAAAGAACTTTAACACTTGTAAGTTTAAAACTCTAAGTATAGTGACCAGAACTTTAACAGTTGTAAGTTTAAAACTCTAAGTATAGTGACAAGAACTTTAACACTTGTAAGTTTAAAACTCTAAGTATAGTGACAAGAACTTTAACTCTTGTAAGTTTAAAACTCTAAGTATAGTGACAAGAACTTTAACACTTGTAAGTTTAAAACTCTAAGTATAGTGACAAGAACTTTAACACTTGTAAGTTTAAAACTCTAAGTATAGTGACAGGAACAACTTTAACACTTGTAAGTTTAAAACTCTAAGTATAGTGACAAGAACTTTAACACTTGTAAGTTTAAAACTCTAAGTATAGTGACAAGAACTTTACCACTTGTAAGTTTAAAACTCTAAGTATAGTGACAAGAACTTTAACACTTGTAAGTTTAAAACTCTAAGTATAGTGACAAGAACTTTAACAATTGTAAGTTTAAAACTCTAAGTATAGTGACAAGAACTTTAACAATTGTAAGTTTAAAACTCTAAGTATAGTGACAAGAAGTTTAACACTTGTAAGTTTAAAACTCTAAGTATAGTGACAAGAACTTTAACACTTGTAAGTTTAAAACTCTAAGTATAGTGACAAGAACTTTAACACTTGTAAGTTTAAAACTCTAAGTATAGTGACAAGAACTTTAACACTTGTAAGTTTAAAACTCTAAGTATAGTGACAAGAACTTTAACACTTGTAAATTAAAAACTCTAAGTATAGCGACAAGAACTTTAACACTTGTAAGTTTAAAACTCTAAGTATAGTGACAAGAACTTTAACACTTGTAAGTTTAAAACTCTAAGTATAGTGACAAGAACTTTACCACTTGTAAGTTTAAAACTCTAAGTATAGTGACAAGAACTTTAACACTTGTAAGTTTAAAACTCTAAGTATAGTGACAAGAACTTTAACACTTGTAAGTTTAAAACTCTAAGTATAGTGACAAGAACTTTAACACTTGTAAGTTTAAAACTCTAAGTATAGTGACAAGAACTTTAACACTTGTAAGTTTAAAACTCTAAGTATAGTGACAAGAACTTTAACACTTGTAAGTTTAAAACTCTAAGTATAGTGACAAGAACTTTAACACTTGTAAGTTTAAAACTCTAAGTATAGTGACAAGAACTTTAACACTTGTAAATTTAAAACTCTAAGTATAGTGACAAGAACTTTACCACTTGTAAGTTTAAAACTCTAAGTATAGTGACAAGAACTTTAACACTTGTAAGTTTAAAACTCTAAGTATAGTGACAAGAACTTTACCACTTGTAAGTTTAAAACTCTAAGTATAGTGACAAGAACTTTAACACTTGTAAGTTTAAAACTCTAAGTATAGTGACAAGAACTTTAACACTTGTAAGTTTAAAACTCTAAGTATAGTGACAAGAACTTTAACACTTGTAAGTTTAAAACTCTAAGTATAGTGACAAGAACTTTAACACTTGTAAGTTTAAAACTCTAAGTATAGTGACCAGAACTTTAACAGTTGTAAGTTTAAAACTGTAAGTATAGTGAAAAGAACTTTAACACTTGTAAGTTTAAAACTCTAAGTATAGTGACCAGAACTTTAACTCTTGTAAGTTTAAAACTCTAAGTATAGTGACAAGAACTTTAACACTTGTAAGTTTAAAACTCTAAGTATAGTGACAGGAACAACTTTAACACTTGTAAGTTTAAAACTCTAAGTATAGTGACAAGAACTTTAACACTTGTAAGTTTAAAACTCTAAGTATAGTGACAAGAACTTTAACACTTGTAAGTTTAAAACTCTAAGTATAGTGACAAGAACTTTAACACTTGTAAGATTAAAACTCTAAGTATAGTGACAAGAACTTTAACACTTGTATGTTTAAAACACTATAACAGATTATTGCCGGCTACGAAGTTATATGTAGGACGACCAGAACAGTAATGACAAAGATAGGGTGGGTGATGTGGAGCGAATGCTCGGGAGGAATGTACCTGAACTATTCTACTGCGTGGTGACTCACCTCCAAGCGGCTCCAATTAGTCACGTCCTGGTAACGCAACCCCTACCGTAACCTGTCACTTGGCCTTTGTGCGCTTTTTTCACAACATCTGTATGTGTACTTTATTCGCTGTGCGCTTTTTTCGCATAATAGGTTCGATACCGTTAATGCAGTTTGTTTGTTTATTTTATTCTTTTCATTTATTTTCATCCTAAAACATTATTTATTTGTGTAGTAACCACGGCAGAAATTTAAGGTTATACAATTGAGGTTTTCATATAGATCTTTGATACGTAAGTTTATAGCTATGGAAAGTTGGCTTGGTGCCAGAAAGCACTAAATTTCGAACATGAAGATACTCAGTTCGAATCCGACTAGACCCGCCTAATTTTTATAATTTAATTATTGAATAAATATTTGAGAAAAACTGTATTAACATCAATTGCCATTTACTATATTTTTAAAAAAATGTATTTGAACTTGATTGGATGAATAAAAACGTATTTTACTAACGATTGAAATTTTGAAATGTATATCATGAGAGTGTGAGCTAATAGATGGGATTAAAAATTAAAAAAAGTTTACTGGTGTACGCTATAAGTTAGTTTACTTGTTAGTAATAAAGTTATTTTTTTTTATAACCAAACCTATCGTATCTGGATATTTTGTAGCTATATTTTAATAATTCACATAGATTTATTTGAAAAGTGAATGTCTTCTATGTATGTTTAGTGGAGTTATGTTACTATAATTAATGTAGGTTTTAATCAATATTTTGTTTACTATATTCAAAATACGTTTTTGTATTTTAATGTACTTTTACAAAAAATATCTAAAACGGAAAAAAATTGTAATTGCTCCAGCAGTCTCGTCTTGGATTTTGGGTTTCTCTTGCCAAAAGAATTTAAATAAATTATACTTCAATTTATGTAGAAAAATAAAGTTATTTCTAAATTCAAAATAAATCTTGATTCTAAGTATATTTCTTATAAGCTCCTCACAACCCAACGATACATGACAAGCAAGATGTATGTCAAACAGCTTGCTTTGATAGGGGCAATGTCTAAATGTCAGGTATCCCAGGCTATATTATTCCGATAAGGGAAAATAGACTCTGAAACTGTGGCAAACTAAAGATCGTATCCTCGTCTCCGAAGCATTCATTTTAATATCTTTACTGCAAACAGCTGCCACTATAATTAATGACAACCATAAACCGTTCCGTCCGTCGGCACTAAGAGGCATTAAAGCTCGGGCCATATTTAATGGCCCTATTAAGTTATTAATGTCATGCAATAAATTATAAATCGATTTAACATTGAACGCAAAATGTATGTTTTAGCGCTCATAAAATCATCCCTCCCCGACTAAAATAAACGACCACTTGAACGTTCCCGTTTTGAGAGTAGACAAACAAATCGGATCACTGCTTTTGGGAAGGCTGTCCGCAGCTAATGAGGCCTAGCGTCCGTGATAACCCAGTCAAATACGTTTTCCATTTCAAACATGGTACTAAAATATAGTCTAAAAAGAAAAACATTACCTCAAGTGCAGCAAATGTTTGTGAAAAAAATACAATCATAACCTCATTTGACAATCACTCTCGACATTGTGTATACTCAGTTTCTATATAATATATTACACTACATATATTACATTAAACTACATTATTATATAACTGTCCTACATTATAGATTAGTAGATACTGTTAGGTTATAGCCTTACACAGATTTTATCATTTCGTGAGCTTCTTTGGCATTTTTTGCAACTTAAATCAAATGCAAAGTTAATGCGCTGTTAGAAATCCATGATGCGCGACATACACGATAAACACGACCTTACTCTGGCGGCTCTGGCAGTCGACTGACAAGCCTCAACGTGTTTAAACTTGTTGCTGCCTACCTCAACAGATCAAGCTATTAGGCAAATTACATCATATGGATGTAGCGTCAGTAGTTGCCACTATAAAAATTCGTTCACCTTATTTTTTTATCACACCTCGTACCTCACTCTCATAGAGGATAGAGTTTTGGTGCCTTAATTTAACCCTAGTTAGCTCGTGAACATCAGATAAGCGATCTTAGTAACAGGAGGCGTTATCTTTCTACTCTCACTGGCACGGGAACAATATGACCCATCCTCAGACCTTATTGTTTTTTTTTACTCCACTTAACCCTCCTACAATTTGATTTAAAACAGAATAGGATTCTACGTAGGGGAAATTGGGCAGAGGGAGTGGGGATACCGCCATCTGAGCGAATAGGAAGTTCACATCTTGCTGCGGTGGTGACCCTTGTTGCCAATTCAACCTTAAACATCCGTTCGTCGCTCAGTTTCATCGTAGCTGTGCTGAAGTAATTTACTAGTGCTGTAGCTTGCTTCGTTCTGCCGCTGGCGAAGGGTTGAGAATCATAGCGTTCGTACTGACAACACCGCACCCCTACCCTGCCACAGACCCATTCCTATTTTACTTTAAATCAAAGTATACATTCTGATGAAACGGTTAGTCACCTGGCAATGTCCCGATAGACAGGTACTTCAGATGTACGAGCTAAAATCCTACCTTACATCCTACGCTAAGGAGTTTTATGTTTAGCCTAATTATATCTTTATCCTCAATCCTTCCTTTTCGTTGATCCATAGCAAATTGTCTAATCGTCTATTTCATACTTGTTGTCTATGATGGACAAATGCTAAAAACCGAAGATCAAAACACAAGCTCTAGTATTTTTCACTGTAAATATTGGTAAATGCTGTCCTATATCGTTAATTTCAAGTGGTTTAACTGTAATAAAAAGCATCATAATACAGCTCCATGGGGTTAATTTCAAATGAATATAAATTACATTTTGTACATTCTACTATATAATAGTATGGAAACACTTCGTTACAGTAACACTTACTGAGCCCTCATGGGAAGATGTTTCCCCTTATGAACTCGAACCGAAACTCGGTTTGAATTGTTAATGTACCACATCTCTCGAAACGACAGTCCTTAAATAGACAAAGTAAGTGCTACTAGCCAAGTGGTTACATATATAGCCAAGTGTAAATATACATGTTAAATGCAAAAGTCCAAAATAGTAGCTTAAAATTAAAATACAATAAAATTGAATAAATAAATTCCCAAATCGTGTTAAAAAGTATATTTATCCTTGAGGTTTTAGAAAAAGAGCGAGAGAGACAGAGCGGGAGGGTTGGAAAAAAAGGGAAAGAGACAAAGAGAGGGAGAAAGAAAAGGGGAGAGAAACAGAGAGAGAGAGAGAGAGAGAGAGGGATAGAGAGAGAGAGAGCTAGAAAGAGAGTGGGGGTGGGAGAGAAATTTGTAGGAGGAGAGAGACAGAGAGAGAGAGAGAGAGAGAGAGAGAGAGAGAGAGGGAGGAAAGGGTAGAGAGAGAGGAAGAGAGAGGGAGAGAGATGAGAGAGGGAGGGAGATAGATAGAGATAGAACCCTACAATTAAACAAGTAAATAAACAGACAAGTAAATAGAATGTTGACACGAGTTCTCACTTGCTGGTTATCTAGTTATTGGTAAAACTGGTCAAAGTTTAACCACTTCAACTACAACGTATAACTTAACCTCAAATCTTTCTCTATTTTGAAAACATTTGTGCAGAGTCTGGCATTAGGATGATAAGAAACCGCAGACTCGTTTTGATTAATCAGTCATTATCGACAATCTATCTTGGATATTGCCATAGCTCGCAGCTCTACCAGTACTCGAGCTAATTGCTGGATTACGCAAAGCCATGTAGTTTTGTTTACGAATGCAGTTACGTCGTTCTGATATACAAGTGTTGTAATAAAATCACTTCTTCGGAACAATGAAACCGGACGGGAAAACAGTTATATCAGCTGTTTTATCGCAACCGAAGTGTCGCACAAGTGAATCATGTACGGCGGCAGTGTGGATGTCAAATGTGAACCTGAATCCATTTCGATTGTAGACGTCTTCGACGAAAGTGTTCCGAATTGTGGTCAAAGTGAAAACGTGTCTGAAACACAATCAGAATTAGAATTCGTCTTGAATTCTCCACTAGATGCTCCTAATTTGCATCCGTCAATAACGGACCGTCTCGAACCGGATTCGGAAATTAATAACTCGAAAGATTTGACTGTAAATGAAACAAAATCGGAGGTTTTGAAAATTCCCATGAGCGGTAAAGAAAGTGTCGCGATCACACCAGAAGGGTTCGAACACGTGACCGAAGTCGTCAAGGACGATGTAAAAGACGAACCACAAGAACAGGAAGATACCCAAGAGGATGGTATTGAAACAAATGAGTGCAACGCAGCTGTGGCGTTGAGTGCGATCAGGGAAGGGAGCGACGAGGGTGACTTAACAGAAGAATACGAGTACGAAAGGGAAGAGAAGAAGCAAAGGCTGGTGTTGATCGATACGCAACAGATGTTGGAGGAGATTGGAGCCATCGATGTGCCCAAAGAAGCAGCCGAAGCAGGGGCAGTTTTGCATCCGGAGTCGAAGGATCAGCCTACGGAAGAAAGATTGATGTTTTGGAATTGTGTAGGCCCTAACTTCCTGTCCTGTGTTTGTAAAGACAGGAAAAGGAGAGGCGACGATGAAACCTACGCAGGTAGCAGTGGCAAGAAATCAAACGTGAGGTAATAGTGTTTGAATGTGTTTTTTTTGAAGTCGCAATGTTTCAAGTGTTTATGTACTCGGACATAATCGAACAAGAAAAAAAAACAGGAAAAACAAGATATATTTTTTAAGCGTAAGTTTTTACTTTATCGTTGTTTTAAATATATAAGATATATTTTTTGTTATTTTATTAGTGTATCTAAAGTGTATGGATTAAAAAGAAATTTTTTAATGGCAATCTTATATTAAAATAGTCAAACTTAAAGAACTTTTACTACAGTTACATAAAGCAAGAACGTTAATGTAACAGAATACTAAGTAAAATAGTTCTATTATATGTTTAAAAATTATAGGTATTTGTTTAATTTTATAATAAATACAGTATATATATATATATATATATATATATATATATATATACACACACGTGCACATACACACACAGACACGCGCGCGCGCACACACGACACAATTGCGCGCTCGTATGTGTGTGTGTGTGTGAGTGTGTGTGTGAGTGTGTGTGAGTGTTTGTTTTATTGTAAAATCCAACATTTACCTGTTGATATTAAAATTTCGAACATAATTAATTTCGAATTTCCATGACACACTCGGTATATCTTAGGTTGAACCTCAAAGACAGGGTAAATGTTACCTAAGCTAAACTATCCTTAAGAAGGTATATAGCCAATTATCTCGTACGTACTCTTACCGACCTTTTTCTCCTGCCTTACTTTGGCCCTTTCTTTTCATCAATTGCTAAGTCAGTAAGAAAGTAATGGTTTATCCATTGACTACGAACCTAATTTCATAGACCTGTGCCTCAAGGAATAAACCTCTCAGAGGAACCAACCCCTGAATTTTTGATAAAACCAATTAGCCTCCGATAAGCCCTGTTCAAGCTCCTTTTCGGGTAGTGGAATCTTTGAGAGACACTTGTGATTTAAAGACTATACCTGGATACCTAGTGAACTTATCTTATTTAGAATGAAAACACAGCTAATTGGAAAATATACCTTTTTATTTATTTGTTCCAAGGTTCAAATTAATTATTATTGTTTTTATTTAATTTAACAGGATTTTTTTGACTAATTACTTTTTCAAAATTTCATACAACTTGCCATTGAATTATACATTATTATCTCATTCTATGTTTTTAAATTTTCTTATTATCATTAATTTTATATATAATTTAAATTATCAAAGTTACCATAATTAATTTTGTATATAGTTTTGATTGTTACAGTTAAATTTAACATACTTTAAAATCTGATACTTTTTCAAACACTTAATATTACTATTTAATGCCTTTAGGCTAGGCCTTGAACAATTAACTTCTTTAGAGATTATTCATTAGAAATTCACTTAGAAAAAGCCATATAAGATATACATCTTTATACTTAATCCATACATTCCCACAGCGATGGGAATGGAAAGTCAATTTTGAATCTTTGTTACTTAAATTTGGGTAACCTAAGAGAGTTGACTAATCAGTCCCTTAGGTTATTCCCATCTTATTTAATTTTGAATTTAAGTTAATATAATTTGAAGTAAAATGTTATTAAAAAAGAATAATTAAATTGATTATATAACCTTGTACTGTAGAAATCTTTTTATCTTCATTAATGTTGTCATCTGTCGGTCTCGTTACATCTTCAAGGGTCTTGGTAGGTAGGCGTCTCTCCATAATTTCGGTTAATCTTCTTATTTTCTTTAATTTTGCATTTTGGTGGTCGAAATTTTGTTCTGGGTATATATGAGCCCTTGCTCATATATATCTTCCTTCCCCTGATCACATCGTAGCACTTTTTACTCTGTTTCTAGCACATTTTTTCTTGTCCTGGTAGCATGGTACATAAACACGTCTGCTCGCCTTGAGAGCCTAATGTATTCTAATTCTGGATAGCGTCCCTTTTTTGAGGCCTCACTTCATAGTATCCATTTTCCAACTTTTGACCAATCAGAAAGCCGTTGCCATGGCAATTGACTTTGTTTGTTCGGAAATTCTGAACTAAGATTAGTTTCACTTTTTGTAAAAGGCGTTTCTGTATTCTGATGTGTCCTTTCCATTTTTACCTTTTATTTAATAACGTATTTGACTTTATTTCTTCTTATTTAATTTAATTTACTTTTTAAAATTCCTAATCCAAAGTTCGACTGTAGCGCTTTCGTTTCGTAGTGACAAGATTTATAATCAATACTCTAAGCGGATTTTTCCGGAATCAAATATGACTGCTTCTAGTATAACCTAATTTCTAGGCTATTACATTTTAACATTTAATCTTTACTTTTACATAAATACTATTTTCCCTAGCTAGGCCTAATTTACTTTCCTCACATCTTATAAATTTACATTCTTTATTCCTGATTATATTTAATTACAATTATTTTAATAGTCGGCATCTAGGCCGAGTTTGTTATACTACACAATTACCGTCTTTTTTGTATACATAATTTAGGCTATCCACTTTGAAGTGATAATTTTTCTTATTGATTATAATTTATGTTTTTTAAGTCTAAAGTTATTTCTAATTTTCTTCATTTTACTATTATTTACCCTAGTTTTAATATTATTATTATTATTATAATGCTTTAAAATTTTTACATATAAATTTAGCCAATTATTTACCCAGGTTAGGTTTGATTCTGGTATTCTGTACAATTACCCTGATTCTTTGCATCGGACATTCTGGCCGCTGCAGTACACTATGCATATCTGGCGATGTTATCACGGCTTTATCATGTTCTCAATGTCACAACAAAACACAGTTTAAACACGATAATTACCTTCTTATACATTACGGTTTTACGTCTATCATTTATAATTGAATATTTGCTTGGTTGATTACAAAGTTGGTGTTTTGTAAATACTCCTTGACTTTCCGATCCCAACATTTACTTCTCTTCAGAATAGTATATTTGTTACAATGCCAAGTAATTTTATCTTAAGTACCTTGACGCCATTACATTCAATTCTGTCGTTTGGTTTAAAGTTAATTAAGTTTTATTAAAAAATTACGAATGTTAATAAACTACAATGATTTCGAAACGTTTGTATATTGTTTTTTAATAGTGAATTATTGCATAGTTTTTGTATTATTAAAAGTCAATAATGATAATAGTAAAATTTAGCTCCTGAAAATGTTATCGGATTGAAATCGAAACTTCGTGAAATATTTACAAAACTCAAATTAAAGTTATTTCAATTATTTACCTTGCATATAATGGTCGGGATGACCAAAATATTCAATTAGCTTATTGTTACCCATAAATCTAATAGTAAATATAGATGTGATGATGTAACTTTTCCCAAACAAGTCAACTGAAACTTTTTAGAGGCACTACCATGATATTAGAAATGACAATTTCTAGAGATACTCTCAGAGTTGTCGAGAAGAAATACTTTATAAAACTACTATGTAACACACAATCCCTTTAGTAGTAGTTAGACTATAGGAAATTATAGAGAAAAATTAAATGTATAAGAGTCGTCTTGGGAAATAGAGAATTGCATTCAAATTGTAGAATCTTAATGGTAAACGTGGTTTTGCAGAATACAATTCATGCTGACATAGAATTAAAAGTTCACTTCTGTAAAAACCAATGAAATTTTTTTACATCCCTTTCAAAATTTAGGAAATTTAAATTTATTTGATTAAAACAACGCAAATAATCGCTTTTCTTTTATTGTAGGAAATCATTTTATGTTTTAAATTGCTAAAATGTTTTAGAAAATGCTCAGCTGTAGGAATTAATTAAACTGAATTGAGTTCTGTTAAATCTGAACGGCCATAAAACCATTTCATTGCACCGTGTCTAGTTTTAACCCTCACAGCAGCCGCACAAGCTACAAACACAACACACACTGGGCTCGTGTTGCGTGCGTACAATGCCCGCACCGAAGGGAATAAGCTACAAGACCCCTCTAACAAAATTTAGAGAGTTGGGCTCTCCAGTTGGTACCTCTTCCCAATTCCTTTTATTAGCTCACACTCTCCTTTATAGGCCCTATAAGTTGTACAAATTTCCAATTAGGCCCAGGGTAAAAGTGAAGAGCTCTTCTAGCGAAAGCTAACCGGATACCATGCTATGCTTTCCTGAGTTACGAAATTCAAAAGCTGAAAAAAAATATAATACCATTAGTTAATACCATCTGCTTATAGTAGCACTTATTTGTTTGTTTAATTTTTTTTCCTGGCGAAAAACCAACTGTGGTTATCATCGCCAACTTTTTTTTTAATGTGACCGGACGTTTAGTGAGGTGTGTCCCATCGTCAACTTAAATAATAAAAGTTAGTTACAGTTCAAGTTGACAATAGGATCTCCCGAAACGGCCACATTAAACAAAAAGTTAGTCCTGCTATGGGCAAGTGTGGCGTTATATGTCAGAGTGTTAGACGTAAACGAGAAGTTGAAGTTGACGATAAAACAGAATGATGAATGTTTAATTCACAACCCTTTGTAACATTTACGCTTGCAACATATATAGAAGTCAGCATGACCACGTGTGCTTTATCTAATGATGTACACACCTTAATTATCCTTTACTTATGGCTTTGTTAATCCGTCAGCGCTGAGTGCTAGGGAACAAGATTCAAGTTGCAAGTTTTAGGAAAGCTTAGTAAAAGTTTGTGTGAGTGATGTAAAGTTTAAAGGAGCCCCCTTCCGACTCTTCCCCTCCCGACTGACAAGGGAATGTTGAAGTTGTGATCCAATAGATTTGGCGCCGCTACAAATATTTATGAGCAGACTTTTTAATGATTACCTTGATAACTGCAAATTTGAGTTTATTTACAGTTTACGTCTTTATTTAGTTTATGTTACTGTTTTCAAGGACTAACGGAATGAGTTTATGCCCCCTAAGACCAAGTCCCGATGCACCGTTTTCCCAAAACTAATAGGGACCAGATAAATTTACATCATGCTGGTTCTACTATTCCAGAAAAATCTTCACATGTGGGAATACGGTAAAGATGATAAAAGACAGCTGTTTAAACTGTAGAGATCATGTTCGGCTTAAACTTTGCATTAAGACAGCGATAAAAAAATAGTTGCATTCTAACTTAACAAAAAGCGTATGGTTTCCCATTCTGTGGAGGAACTGTTACTAAAGCGATCTTCGATATATGTTTGCACAATGTGGTTGTAATATCAGGCCTACGCGTACAGATAGGACTAGAGTTGTCGATAAATTGATTTCATCCAACTAGATTTGGCTTCCCGCCAGCTCGGCTTATATCTTGCTCCCGGTTCCATGCACATTAATGTTAATTAACCGGGTTAACATAAAATGTCCGGTCTCGGAAAACCACATTACAGGCTTACTAAAACGCATCAAACCAGCGCGGTTTTAATGTACATGGTTGTTAGAGTACGCACATTTAGGCTCTGATTTGGAAGGGACAAAGTGAACTTTACACAAACATAAAATATATCAAGAACGTCTAATGTGAGATTAGTTTAAAGTAGGAGCACACTAAAATAGATAGACGTGCATAAGCTAAACGAACGCCATTACTAGCATACAGGTAACGCAAGGAGTATTTGTACAACAGGGGCGACCTATATTCTAGGCAGTAGCGTAGCCAGAGAGGGCACCGGGGGCACGTGCTCCCCAAAACCAATTAATTTCATCAAAAAATATCAACCTATAAAACTGCGTTAGTTTTTAGCAAAATAGCTTCCCAACGTCCAGAAAATTATTTGATTTTAAGTGAAAAAATAGCATAAAATAGGGGGTTAACAATAAAAAAGAGGGTTATTGACCCCTGGTAATGTCAGCAAGAGAAAATTAACATCACGTGTGCTGGGTCGTGCACATTAGAATAGACGTATCGAGGTCATAAAGAGCTGTCTATGCATTACACTCCGTGGAGGAAGATGAGGAGGTGTAGATAGAATTCGACACGGCAAAAAAGGGCATAATAGTCCCCTCGAAATGGAAACAAGAGACAATTAGCATCCCGTGTACTGGGTCGCGTACATTGAAATAGACCTATCAAGGTCATAAAGAGCTGTCTATGCATTGCCCCTCCCCTTTGGTAGGAAAAAAATTAAGCGTAGAAGGAATTAGGCAGGACATAAAAATGGCATAATTGTACTCTGGTAATGGGAACTAGAGAAAATTAACATCACGTGTGTTAGGTCGCGAACGTTAAAATAGACCTATCGAGGTGGTAAAGAGGTGTCTACACATTATAGCCCCTGGTACGAAGAGAGATAAGGAAGTGTACATGGAATTCGACACGGCAAAAAAAAGGGCTAATAGTCGCCTCGTAATGTGAACAAGAGAAAATTAGCATCCCGTGTGCTGGGTCGAGTACATTGAAATAGACTTATCGAGGACATAAAGAGGTGTCTATGCATTGCCCCACGCCCTTTTAGGAAACAGGAAAATTAAGTGTAGAAGGAATTAGGCAGGGTACAAGAAGAGCGTAATTGTCCCCTGGTAATGGGAACAAGAGAAAACTAGTATTACGTGTGCGTGGGTACGTACATTAAAATAGAGCTATCGACGTCAGAAAGATATGTCTATGCATCACACCCCCTGGTACGAAGAGAGGTGAGGAAGTGTAGATAGAATTCGGCCCGGCAAAGAATGGCATAATTGTCCACTGGTAATGGGAACAAGAGAAAATTAACATCACTTGTACTGGGTCGCGAACGTTGAAATAGACGTATAGAGGTCATAAAGAGGTGGCTACGCATTAGAAAGATAAGGAAGTGTAGATGGAATTCGGGGCGGCAAAAATGGTATAATTGTGCCCTGGTGTTGGGAATAAGACAAACGTATGGCACGGTCGTTCACTCGAAGTGGCCTCAGTCGTAGTGAAGAGGCGACTCCGCTCTCTTTCAAGGGGACGGATAGCCTACAGCAGATAATACTATAACCCATTAATAAAATCTAATTTACGTCAGCTTAATATACTTGTAGCGTACGCATTGATGCACACGCCCTATTTGAAACATACGCAATCACACCGTATGTTGTTGTAACGTTTCTGAGAGCTACGTTCTTACAAGGGAAGTTTGAGAGCGTAGTAATCTTATTTTGTAGATTATAATCTTTTTAAAGTGACTTTCCAGCTCGTGAGGCTTCCTTTCGTGCTACATTTTAAACTAAACGACTTCGTCATATGAAGCATTTACATTTTCGTCACAAACCCAGGATTCCTTTTTCCGTTACATTCTGCAAAAATATTATAAACTTGCATTATTTGGTAATTGTGCATTGTAGCGGCCACCCACGATATTTTAGAAAATTGATCAAAACAAACAAATACGAGATACCCACAAGATTTTTTTTACTGACCGAGAAAAGTTACTTTTCTAAATTTAAAGTAGGGTCAAAAATTCAGTGTGGAGTGATAGTTTTGAATGGGCGCAGAGTGATACAAATGTTTCGTGACGTCACAACTGTAGTTGGTGTTTTTGTCATCTAAAATTTATGAAACAAAAACATGTCTTGAAGCTATATTGATAACTATTAGCCAGAGAAGGTGAATTTTATAAATCTATATTGAATTATACCTATGAAGTATCCAGTCAGGATAGATTTGGTTCTAATTTTATACATTTAACCATTTAAGTAATCTATAAACTTAAAACCAAATCTATCTTAACTAGAGACTTTATAAGTATATTTAAATATAAGTAGGCTATGCACAAACCATAAAAATTGAACGTTATTTCTCAAATATCTACACACGTAAGGTTTGCGTGACGTCACTGTATTACTCCGCGCCCATTCACAACTTATGCCACCACACTGAAATTTTTACCCTACTTTAAATTGAAAAAAGTAACTTTCCTCGGTAAAGAAATATTCTTTTGGATAGCGTCTTATTTGGTGATTTTGAACAATATTTCAAAATATCGTAGATACAATGCACAGTTGCCCATTATTTTAAATCCTAACCACAAAAGCGTAAATGGAACAAAAAACTTCAAAAACAATTCTTAAAACGTAAACAAGTTGATTTCAGATTATGTAAGACACGACGTCACTGAATATTTCCTGCCACGCTCAGTAAAGCTCTTAATGGATTAGAGATACCCACCCCTACTTCCACCCCTTTCATAAAACTTGTTTATTTTTCAGTCCCGAGCTTTGACGTTGACACGCTTTTGTAATATCCCGTCATTGTGACGTAATCATAGTGTCACGTGATCTCCGCCTTTCCAACGCAGCTTTCCAAGATTCCATTGTGCTTCGCACACACTACACCTACTACAGGTTTATCTAGAGGAATTCATTTTCTAATTATTATTATTAATATATATTTATTTGGGAAGCTGCTACCACTTAATTAGAATATGGACGGGGTTTTTCGAGTTGTCGGTGGTATTAAGGAAAGGATCCAGTTTCGAAAGATGGGAGATTCACGTGTGCTGGGCTTAATCCAGCGTCCCTTAACCGATTCCGTGTGTCCGATGTCAAGTCATAAACAAGTCAATATTTATAAATATTTTTTCGTGAATAAATCAAAATTACGAATTTCACTAAACAAGATTAAGTTGTCAGTCTAGTTTGTAAATTATTATATTTTAGATTGTAAGTTTGTAAAAGCGCCCTCTGATGAAAATGACATATTCATCGAAATGTACAGAACGATTTGTTCTTAAGTAACTAGTAGTAATTAGTTGTTTTTATTAGTTTTGTGGTTTTGCCAATATTTTTATTAAATATTTTATATTAGGTCACAATCTTGTGATAAATATCTTGTACAAATTTTCAATCGTTAGTAAAATACGTTTTTGTTCATCCAATCGAGTTCAAATACATTTGTTTTAACCTGTGGTGGATGGCAATTGATGTCAATACAGTTTTTCAAATATTTATTTAATAATAAATTATAAAACTCTGGTGGTTTTAGTTGGAATCGAACTGTGTATATTCACATTCAAAGTCAGATGCTCTTGGCACTGAGCCAACTTTCCCATAGCTATACAGTTTCTAAAAGACGTATAAGTATTTTTCTTTTGCTGACAATTGGTTCTCGTTGAAATCTCCTTGCAGAACCTTAAATTGTTGCCATCATTGCCATGGCTACCACACAATATCATAAATAATGCTCAAGGATTAAAAATGAATGAAAAGAATAAAATAAACAAACAAACTGGATGAACTGTATCGAACCTTGCTTCACAAACGGACAATGCGAGAAAAGAAAGCGAAAAGAAACTACAACACAATTCCAGTGAAAAAAGAAAAATAATAAATAGTAACAAACAAAAATAATAGTCCAACACCATACATAGAAAGGAAAATGGAAAATTGCAAGGTAATTCATTTTCTATTTTCCCACTTAATATTGTTATTGTGACAAATGTAGGCTATATACATATTTATATTAGTTGTAATTATACAATTTAAAAAAATAACTAAAATAATTTTTTCAATCTTAAATAGGAAATGCTTTAAAAATTTGTTTTTATATTACCTGTTGTAAGATTAAGTTAATAATTCATCCTTATGAATATAAGATATTTATCGAATTATCTTCAACATAATAATTATTGGAATATATAATAACACAATTATAATAATTTTGCATTAAAGAAACCTAGCTTTCAATATCATTGTACCATGTGAACACTCCCTAAGAGGTCCCGAGGCCTGGAATCCTTCAGTTTGACAAAAGAGTTCGTACACAAATTATACTGAAAAAATTGAAGGGGAATTTTCATCGTTAATTTCGAGTAAAAAGTGGGTATTGCTACTGTTACTCTTCTTTAATTCCAATAAAAGTCATTTGCAATTAAAATATTTATTACCCTTTCCAAAATCATTAAGGAAAATGGATGCAATGGTACACAGGAATGCTTAGGGTAGCCGCTCCATGAAATAAGACTCTCAGAAAGGTCACGCAGCTTGGATATATTTCACCTCACCTAACGATTTCACCATTCGGTTTATTTAATTACCGTAACGTAAACTAATTCTACTGAAAGACTATGCGGCAGGGTATGCTCTAAGCTGTGTATAAACATGTACAGTGCCGTCATTTCGCTGGCAATATAGCTTTATTGACGGCCTTTCACGGCGTGAATAGCTGTTGCAAATTGTGTGCATGTTTTCAGGTGGGGAGGGTGTATGCAGCGGGATGAATAGGAAATGATAGCGTGCATGAACTAATAAACTTATCGTTGCCCTCTATCCGGTGCTGGTTTGGGGGAGGGAATGGGTGTAGTCGGAAAGCCTGCTAGTACATCAGCCATTATTCGCTAAATTATATCAATAAAAACCTGTTTTAGTTAGATGATTCGAACTTAGTCTACAGCTAGTCGCGCACAGAGCTGAGACGATACAGAAGCTCGTACTTCTTTTAGAAAGATAAACGTTAAACATGCAATACAATAGAAATATTATTCGACAGTATTATTGCTCTTCAATATCGACTATAGCTGCTAGTTAATGATTATACACTTTATACTATATTTACGTTAACACTTGCCTGTAATAACACTTACTTTTTGCTTAAAAGAGGACGATATTTCGAGAGAGTTTTATTCTTCATTACTAGTAAAAAATTCGAGCAAATAACAGTCAGAAACCGCCTTCTTCTTTTAAAAGAGAAATAAGTGTGACTACAGGCAAGTGTTAACAGATAATACCTTTTGAAATAAATGCATTCTTCGACTATCAGCTTAGGTGAAACATGGTACTTGCTACGATCCCCATGTAGATCATAATCTCTACGTGTTACTTTCATACGATAATACGCTCGACGTGTTGTTGTCATAAGGTAATGAGGTGTAAGTTGTTTATCATAAGCACAAAAGCTCAACGTGTTATCTTATGTCATAGGCTCCAAGTGATATTATCATAAGGTCATAAGCTCTACGTGTTGTCTTATGTCATAGGCTCATATAGTATCATAAGGTCATAAGCTCTACGAGATAATATCATAATGTCATAAGCTCTACGAGATAATATCATAAGGTCATAAGCTCTACGAGATATTGTCATAAGCTCTACGAGATATTATCATAAGGTCATAAGCTCTAAGAGATATTGTCATAAGCTCTACGATATATTATCATAAGGTCATAAGCTCTACGAGATATAATCATAAGGTCATAAGCTCTACGAGATATAATCATAAGGTCATAAGCTCTACGAAATGTTATCATAAGGTCATAAGCTCTGCGAGATATTGTCATAAGCTCTACGATATATTATCATAAGGTCATAAGCTCTACGAGATATTATCATAAGGTCATAAGCTCTACGAGATGTTATCATAAGGTCATAAGCTCTACGAGATATTGTCACAAGCTCTACGAGATATTATCATAAGGTCATAAGCGCTACGAGATGTTATCATAAGGTCATAAGCTCTACGAGATAATAACATAAGGTAATAAGCTCTACGAGATGTTATGATAAGGCCATTAACTCTACGAGATATTATCATAAGGTCATAAGCTCTACGAGATATTATCCCAAGGTCATAAGTTCTACGTGTTGTTCTTATAAAGCCATAGGATCTACGTGTTATTATCATAAGGTCATAAGCTCTAAGTGTTATTATTATAAGGTCATAAGCTCCAAGTGTTATTATCATAAGGCCATAGGATCTACATGCTATTATCATAAGGTCATAAGCTCTACGGATTGTTGTCTTAAGGTAGTAAGCTCTAAGTGCTTTTGCCATTAGTTCTACGTGTTATTTTCGTAAAGTCATGATAAGAAGGATAATGTGGGGACAGGCAGGGCTAAGGAAATACAATAAAGGTATTCTTGTACTGGAGTAAGGAAAATATGTTAACACCTGGGCAGGTTAGCCTGCAATCGATATGAACGGAGGTTCCAACCCCTACCTGGACGATCTGAGATTTATATGGCACTGGAGAGCCTTTTCGATTCCGTACAAGCGTCGAGACGTAGACAGTGCGCTAGAGGGTGGTTTCCACGAGGACTGAGCGGGTTTTGGAGGCTCCGACCAGGCTGTCCAAACGGGCATAAAAAATATTTCCCTACACTATCAAGAAGTAGATGGATTATATAAACAAAGATTGTTTTCAGTTAAGAAAATGAAATTAGAAAAGAAATAGATAAATTGTTTTTACGGACTTATTATAAAATATTGTATTTGCGGTGAGTTTTAAAATCCACTGGCTTGCTGAATAAATAAAACCCACAATGAAACGGAAATATATCCAATCACGACACTGATAGTTTCGCTCAATCCACACAGCGTGTAGGGTTCAAAGATAGGTTTATTAGACCATGTACGCAACATTGCCTATCCAGCCCTCCCTTGTAGCAACACCTGGAGGTAGGCGATATGCAGTTGCAGCTAAGCCTAACCTGTTCACGTTGGTCGGAATCGTCAATAAGGGATAAGGGGGCTTTACTGTGTGTAGTCATATTGCAAGGGAAGTGTTAGTCAATCGTTACAGTACACACTTATCCTATCGATTCTACTACATACATCGAAGTTGCAATATCGATTACACCCGCTAAATTTTGTTTGCGTGTTTCGGAGATTTGGAAGAGTTCTGATGCTCTCCGAATCGGGTCAACCAAAATGAAGTGACAATGCTAAATATGGCAGATAACTGTGACACGCAAAATATTAGCACAACAGTAGAAACTTTAATGTTACCATAACTAAGCAAGTAAGGCGTAGTTTTGTGCTCATAAGGCGATTAGTGGCAAGACAATTATCACCTACGAAGGAATGTGAATATTGTATAGGGTTAGAGTAAGGGCGTAAACCCTCTGATTGTGGTATACCTGATGAAGGCCTCTTCTCTCTCGGAGCCTCTTGGAGTTACAAGTGTCTACCAAAATCCAAGTAGAAAGATAAGGATCTAAATTCGGTCAACGGAAGATGCTGTGGATAGTAGTCGCCTAAAACTAGGGACACACCTGTCACGCAGGCTTCCCATCCGACTACGATCATACAGCCGGACGACTGTAGGACAGTGACTTGTCAATGCCTCAAATCACACCTTTCCTTCACCTAACCAGTCTTACTCCCTTCTGCCTCCGTTATCCGGTCATGTTGTCCGATCATGCTCCGACAACGCAGTCTATTCATTTCCTAGCGTTCGAGCTTTGCGCGTTGTTGTTTTCCTTCACCTAACCAGTCCTACTCCCTTCCACCTCCGTTGTCCGGTCATGTTGTCCGATCATACTCCGTCAATGCAGTCTATTCGCTTCCTAGCGTGCGAGCTTTGCGCGTTGTGGTTTCCTTCACCTAACCAGTCCTACTCCCTTCCACCTCCGTTGTCCGGTCATGTTGTCCGATCATGCTCCGTCAATGCAGACTATTCATTTCCTATCGTGCGAGCTTTGCGCGTTGTGTTCTCCTTCAGTAAGCCTGGAATATTGCTATCTTGCAGTAAGTAACCGGAATAAAGACGTCTATAACACCGGAGGAGCTGATTGAAAGTGTTAGAAAGTTCCAATATAATATTCGGAGGCTCATGTCAGGGCCCTGAGAAGGGCCGTTTGCAGACAATGATGTCATTTGGTTAAGGTTCTCTAGTATCTGGTCAGCGAGCTTAAAGGCGAACCTTGTGTTGATCGTTCAGTCGAGAGCAGGGGGCACCACTTGCAGGCGATCAACTTCACCCCCCAAAGTTTCCTATCGTGCGAGCTTTGCGCGTTGTGGTTTCCTCCAGTAAGCCTGGAATATTGCTATCTTGCAGTAAGTAACCGGAATAAAGACGTCTATAACACCGGAGGAGCTGATTGAAAGTGTTAGAAAGTTTCCTATCGTGCGAGCTGTGCTACAGAGGGAAATAAAACAGTCAAAGAGATCTGCCTTTCGTAGCTTTCTGAGCACAATGGACTTTCGTAGAGATGGAATAAAGGCACATCGTTTCATCTCTCGACTAGAAAATGATTCCGCTCCAACAGAACAGGAACCCTTCAGGACTGGTGACAGAATGTATTGTGAGCCCGAAGACATCGCCAACCTTTTCTGCAAACACTATGCAAATATCAGCAGAGTCCTCAGACCAAGAGCTGCATTTAGATTCCTGCTGAAGAAACCGCTACCTGGTTGCACTACTGCCGCTGACCTTGATATTTGCATGAGAAAATTTACGATCTCAGAGCTAGAACAAGCGCTTCATAATACTAAAATAAATAAAGCTGCAGGGATAGACCAGATTTTCTCTGAAATGCTGAAGAACCTGGGAGGTACTGCAAAAGAGGCGCTCCTCAAAAACCTGACATGGAGCAAACACATTCCACAGCAGTGGAGGAAAGGTGAGATAATTCCAATCCTGAAAAAGGGTAAACCCGCTAGCGACACAAGTAGTTATCGACCAATTACACTTACTAGCGCCGCATGCAAAGTAGCAGAAAGGATGGTTGCAACCCGCCTGCACAAATTCTTCGAATTACATAATGTCATTGACGATGCACAAGCGGGATTTAGGACAAAGCGCAGCACAATGGACCATGTTGTTTATTTCTCCCAATGCATAAAGGATGGTTACAATCGTAGAATGTCTTCTTTGGCGGTCCTGGTGGACCTGAAAAATGCATTCGACACAGTATGGAGACAAATGCTAATACATAAACTATCACAGAGTGGAGTAACTGGCAATCTGTTTGCATGGATTAGGTCCTTTCTTTCTCAGAGACTGATCAGAACACGCTTTGCGGGTGCTACGTCCAAATATCGTCTTCAGCGGCAGGGCTTACCACAGGGAGCGGTCCTGAGTTGTGGTCTTTTTAATCTGATGATCAACGACATCCTTGAGGCTGTAAAGAGTGTTCTGGGGGTGGAAGCCCTGCTATATGCCGATGATTTAATTATGTGGGCTACCAGTAGCAACATCAAGTCTCTGGAAAATACTCTTAACGCTGCCCTATCAAAACTTGAACAATGGGCAAATGAAAATGCTATGGCAATAAATCACTCAAAGACTACATTCCAGCTCTTCTCTCTGTCCACCAAACGCCAACATTTAATCTTAAAATACAAGGATAACGTTCTTGAAGAACACAACATCTCTAAATACTTGGGAGTCTCAATAGACCGAAAACTAACCTGGAAACCGCATATAGAATACTGTGCCCAGAGAGCTATAAAGAGATCAAAAATATTAAAACGACTTACGGCCACTACTTGGGGTGCAAATCAGGATGTCCTTATTGCAGCTTATAAGAGTTATGTCAGGCCGATCCTCGAATATGGAGCTGAGGCAACTATTACAGCATCAAATGCAAATTCGCACAAATTAGAGATCACCCAGAACATTGCCCTTCGAGTTATAACAGGGGCCCCAAAATCTACCCCTGTTGCTGCAATGGAGGCCCAAACCCAAATCGAACCTATGCTGGCTAGAAGAAACAAACTAACACTCAATTTTTGGGAGCGGTACAAGAGGACATACAGTCATCGCTGGACATATTACAGGCATGCGACCGAAAGGCTAAAAACCCAAAAAACATCACTATCAACGTACAACGATCTCCTGAATAAATACAATATTCAGCCGGGAGTACCAGCTAAACCGGTTCAACATTTGACTTTTAACAACCTACCACCAGCTAGTCTGAAACTGCAAAACCATAATGCCTCAAAAAATCAATCAAATCCCTCAGAGCTGAGGGCAGCAGCCCTTGAAACTATTAATTCTAACTTCCCGCCAGATGACTGGCTGCACATCTACACAGATGGATCATCAGCAAGCGGTGGAACAGGAGCTGGGTTCCACAGCCGATTATTCGAAGGGGCTGTGGCAGTTGGCAGTAGCCAGAGCAATTATGATGGGGAGGTTGAAGCTATCTTGGCAGCATCCATTGAACTTTCAAAAATCAAAGGGACCTATAAGGCTGTATTTCTTGTGGACTCTATGGCAGTAATACAGGGTGTCACTAGCAACAGACAAGTGGAATGCCACCGAACATTGTCCTGTAGAAAGCAACTAGACTCCCTTCAGGAGAAGGGTTGGCAAATTCACATTCAGTGGGTGCCAAGTCATGTCAATATAGAAGGAAACGAGAAAGCCGACACTCTCGCTAAACAGGGAGCTGCTTTGCCGCAGCCACTTATCTCAACCTCTTTTCAATCGGTCAAAATACAGATAAACTCAGCTTTAAATCGCAGCACGAGAGAAAACCTAATCAGGGCCTCTCAAAACAAAAGCTGGGCTACACTCGTCACCGAAGGACCAATAAACCGTAGCCTTCCCCGCCGCACTGGTGTAGCACTGTTCCGCCTGACTACTGGCCACGACTACCTGGCGGCACACCTCCACAGGATTCATGTACTCCAATCGCCGGATTGCATGTTGTGTGGAAACGGAACCATGGATGCGGATCACCTCCTCACATGCACTTCCTTGGGCTACGTCCAGCCAGACAAAGAGGACAATGAGGGACGTCTCTCTCGATTGTACTGGTCAGCGCGCCACCAAATGGCCAAGGGTGGGCGTTGGCTAGTAAGTAAGTAAGTAAGCTATCGTGCGAGCTTTGCGCGTTGTGGTTTCCTCCAGTAAGCCTGGAATATTGCTATCTTGCAGTAAGTAACCGGAATAAAGACGTCTATAACACCAGAGGAGCTGATTGAAAGTGTTAGAAAGTTTCCTATCGTGCGAGCTTTGCGCGTTGTGGTTTCCTTCACCTAACCAGTCCTACTCCCTTCCATCTCCGTTGTCCGGTCATGTTGTCCGATCATGCTCCGTCAATGCAGACTATTCATTTCCTATCGTGCGAGCTTTGCGCGTTGTGTTCTCCTTCAGTAAGCCTGGAATATTGCTATCTTGCAGTAAGTAACCGGAATAAAGACGTCTATAACACCGGAGGAGCTGATTGAAGTGTTGGAAAGTTTCCTATCGTGCGAGCTTTGCGCGTTGTGTTCTCCTTCAGTAAGCCTGGAATATTGCTATCTTGCAGTAAGTAACCGGAATAAAGACGTCTATAACACCGGAGGAGCTGATTGAAAGTGTTAGAAAGTTTCCTATCGTGCGAGCTTTGCGCGTTGTGGTTTCCTCCAGTAAGCCTGGAATATTGCTATCTTGCAGTAAGTAACCGGAATAAAGACGTCTATAACACCAGAGGAGCGGATTTAAAGTGTTAGAAAGTTTCCTGTCGTGCGAACTTTGCGCGTTGTGGTTTCCTCCAGTAAGCCTGGAATATTGCTATCTTGCAGTAAGTAACCGGAATAAAGACGTCTATAAAACCGGAGGAGCTGATTGAAATTGTTAGAAAGTTTCCTATCGTGCGAACTTTGCGCGTTGTGATTTCCTCCAGTAAGCCTGGAATATTGCTATCTTGCAGTAAGTAACCGGAATAAAGACGTCTATAAAACCGGAGGAGCTGATTGAAAGTGTTAGAAAGATTCCAGTGCTATATGAACAGTTGCAAGAACTTACATTGTCTGCACTATATGATCACACTTATTTTGTAATTCCGTAGTAATAAATATATTTTTCTTTCTTATGTGTTTTTATACATTACACAGCTATTCTTACCAGCTATCAACATATGTTTCCGTTATATTTCTCCCAATAAACTTTATTTATTGTAATAAATAAATTATAAATATTTGACTTCTTTCTCTACAACCTATACTCCTACATCTGTTATTTATTACTATTTTTCTTGAAAAACATTTGTTAAGCTCCCTTATTTTTTAATTACTATTTACGTATAACATTATATAAAATTATCTACTATAAATCAATTCACATTTAGCTTACTAACCACTACAATTCTTACAATTCTCTAACTGACAGATTTATTCAATAAACAACTACTGAACTCTATTAACGATTTCCGATAATTTCGATCTTCTTCATCCAAACATTTGATAAATGTTTCAATACTAGCGCACTGTACCTTCCGCGATCGAGACTGGCAAAGGCGAGATGGACTATTGTAAAATCGGAAAGGAGTAGGAACAGTGTAGGGATGGCCGATATTTTCGATAATAGTGACTTGTCACTGATATTCGTTTGTCGCTGGTAGTATTAGTGACAAAATATGGAAAATGCCAGTTGCAGTCACAATGAATCCATCAAAGTTGCCTCTGTTGTCATTGGGCAAAAAGTCACAGTGACTGGATGAAACGGTAGTTATTTGTGACCGTCACTGGCTCTGCTCTCACCGCTCGGCTCACGTCGCCGATTATCGTGCAGTGTCGTTGTCTGAAGGGGAGGCGGGGGTGTTGTCTTTGTTGTGATTGGGCAAAATGTCGCTGTCGCGACTGAAAAGCTAGTGATATTTTACCACGGCTGTCATTGGTTAATTTGTCGCTATCACTGGTTCTACTCATTTATGTCGTATATGGGTGGTCGAATTGTGTGAGGTTTCAAGATAGTGACAGTGTTGCATACAGTAGACGCTATTTCGCAGTCGGTAGTTTGTTCTTAATTTCATAGGAGTTTATTTTTAAATAAAATGAGCCTTCCATAAAAGAAAAAAGCGAGGTGTGGAATCATTTCACTAGTGTGGTATGTCTGCCTTTTATTATCACACGCTGAGCTGTTTCAGTATCCCTTGTCAACGGTACTAAGTCACCGATAAAAGTCACTGATTCAAACCTGGCGCTGTCACTAAAATCATCGATCGGTTAAAGTCACTGGATCGACCATCCGTAGATCAGTGTTGTACTCATTCCTTTTCGATACCGCACCAATGAGACTTTTGGAGCAACATCGGATTGGAAGGTTGTATGACAGATGTCTCCCAGGCTTTATAGCCTTACTAACTAGCTACCCGGTCTATATCCTGCCACGGCTCACACTCTTTGAACTACAATATTCATTTCGCCAATGTAAGATATCGGGCAGATATAGGGTAAATGTCAACCGAAGTTTGTCTTACAGATTGCAAACACAAGTTCCGAAAGCTAATCTCAGCCCGGTTACAAAAATACTATGCAAATTAGAGGTAAGCCAAACTCCCCAACAAAAGGCAACAGTAGAGTGCGACACTTCCAGGACTTGCCTTTGTTTGGAACAAGTTTGAAATAACTCCATGGTCTGACGTAATTACTAGCCCTATACTTAGCCTACTATTCAAGTCTCTCCGCAACACATAAAGTTCTTTAACACGACGGCAGCGAATAAAAAACAGGGAAGTATCTTTCCCAACGTTTGAAAATAAAATTTTATGAGATGTTGTTTTCCGTTTAATGGATGAAACTGATCTATAACCACACAGTTCACTTTTCATTACACAGGTTAAATCTATTAAAAGACTAGAAAATGTAACATAGGCCAAAATAAAAAAAGTAATAGAAAAAAATTGACTTAAAAGCCAATTCCTACTTAGTACAAACAAATTTATTTTAGTTACTTTTTATTAAATAATCACAATTAATTTAAATAAAGTAACATGACCTATGCGTTAAAACAGCTGTTCTACCACATAACCTATAACATAAAATCAGCTGTTTTATGAAATCATATGTTATCACTTCTTAAAAGCCATAATCATTTGGGAAGGAATAACTATATTGCATACTTAGTCCCTTTTTGAAACATTTTCTTCCATATAAAACTTAAATTATTTAATTAAGTTTAGTTATTGCATTATTATTTGAAAAATCTGTATTAACATCAACTGTCATCCAATACAAGTTTAGAAAAAGTATTTGAACTTTAGTGGATGAATAAAAAGCATTTTATTACCGATTGAAAATTTGTGTAATATATAGGCCTATATATATATATATATATATAGGAATTTTTTGGACTTGATAGGAGACTGACAGACTTACCTAAAGGCAATAGTAAGTCTGTCAGTCTCCTATCAAGTCCAAAAAATTCCTAAATAAGCTTTAAGCTCTACTAGAACTAACCTAAATATATATATATATATATATATATATATATAAGGAGAGTGTGAACTAATAGAAGGAATTGAAATAAAAAAAAGCAAACACTACTGGCAACCCTATTGGCTGAGTGACCTCGTGACAAAACTGAAATATCCTGCCGCCCGATTAACAGTTAGTCTGGAAACGTCTAAGGTTACATTTGTCCGTCTGTTTATTGTGCCTAACATTTTTTAATTGTGAGTGGAATAATTTAAGATCGTTGTTGTTATATTTGTGTTTGTGAGTTTGTGGTGTTGTTAAGT
The DNA here is from genome assembly GCA_036971475.1 of Prosapia bicincta. Lineage (NCBI taxonomy): Eukaryota > Metazoa > Arthropoda > Insecta > Hemiptera > Cercopidae > Prosapia > Prosapia bicincta. The sequence continues at coordinate 151,568,378 of JBAIZL010000004.1, read as the reverse complement.
TTTTAAGGATTAACTTTTAAGCAATGTCATCCCCTGTCAAAAAAAATAAACGAGGACAAGTAATACACTCCGGGCAAAGACAAGTTATTTTACGCCTTTATAAAAATTTAAAGGATGAAAATCCAGAATGCCGTATCAAAGACATCTTGCAGAAAGTAGCGATATCTGCAGGAATTTCTGCTCGAAGTGTTTTTTCAATCGTTAAAGAAAAAAAAGAAACGGGTAGGCTGAAGTCTCCTGCCAAAAGGAAACCAAAAACCAAAACTATTTTTAATAATATGGATGACTTTGTAAAAACTGCTATAAGGAAGAAAGTACATGAGTTATTTTTTAAAAACGAACTTCCGACTTTAAATAAAGTACTACACTTAGTTAATACCGACGAACAGTTAGGCTTACCTAACCTAAGACGAACCACTTTGTTTCACATATTAAAAAAGCTAAATTTCAGGTATGAGAAACGTAACCGTAAAAGTATACTGTTGGACAAAGAAGATATTATTCTATGGAGAAGAGATTACTTAAGAAAAATAAAAGCCTATCGCGAGGAAGGTCGTACGATTTATTTTTTGGACGAAACGTGGGCCAATGCAGGCCATACGAAATCAAAGGTTTGGACAGATAAGTCAGTCTGTTCCAGTAAAGATGCTTTTCTGAGGGGTCTGTCGGCGGGTTTAAAATGTCCAACTGGAAAGGGTAAGAGACTTATTGTCACTCATATTGGGTCACAAAAAGGTTTTGTAGAAGATGGACTGTTGATTTTCGAATCAAAATCAGATACTGACTACCATTCAGAAATGAATGGTGAAAATTTTAAAGAATGGTTTTCCGCGATAATACAGAAATTGGACCACAACTGCGTTATCGTAATGGACAACGCTCCGTATCATTCTGTACAAGTAGAACGTTTACCTACGACCCGTTGGAATAAGCAACAAATTCAAAATTGGTTGACTGACAAAGGGATTTTTTCAGATGAATCCATGTTGAAGGTCGAATTACTAAAACTCGTTTCCTATCATAGGCCAAATTACAAAAAATACGTTATCGATGAAATTGCTAAAGAAACAAATAGAATAGTTTTGAGAACCCCTCCTTATCACTGCGAATTAAACCCAATAGAAATGGTATGGGCTGTGGTTACATGTTATGTTACGTCTAACAATGTTACTTTTAACATTAAAGAGGTGCACAGACTGTTAACCGAAGGTGTCTCGCGTGTTACACCTGATAAGTGGGAAAAATATGTGAAACATGTGGTGGACGTTGAAGAGTCGAATATGTGGAAATTAGACAATATAATTGAAGACATCGAGCCATTCGTCATAGCTGTTGACGACAGTTCCTCGTCGTCATCGGAATCGGATTTTGCAGACCCCTTAAACATGAAATAATAACATGGTAAGTTAAAAACTTGTAGCATAAATTATTGAATAGTCTTATTACTTTCATTAGTCTATAATTCTCTTTTTCGAATGATTAAGTGTACCAGTGTAAGACGTAGTCCAATTGCCGATGCATGATTGTGAACCGGACTCATAGCTTACCGTCCCTTGCACGTGTTCGCCTCGTGATAGTGTTTACATCAGGCGCAAACACATTCTGAACCGACTTTAGGTGTGTCTAAAGCATTACGGTTGGTGAAATATTTGTTCCATTTTAGCTATTTTAGACAAATAGTTTCGTAACTAAGTGTTCTGTGGAACTGGTTGACAAATCTTTATCTCCCCGATAAAGAGTGGGTCTACTTCATGTAACCCACGTGCGATATCACAATGTCCCCTACTTCCATTATCTTGGCAAGTGCCCTTCCACAGCTGACATATCCTTCTCATCTCGCCTTACAAGAGGGTAACGTATAGACACCATGTGCTGGGGCATAGAATGGTTCAATAAACAGGTTTATCAGGACTTCAGGGACTGTGCGATGTCCGGAATCAGTTGTGTATAGAATTACATCTTCTAACTAAAGGCACCTGAATTAGTCACCGTCAAGACCGGGAGGAAAATGTTGGCCTAGAATAAGTAGGTCTATTACAAGTACCCAAAGCGACCCTATCCTGTGCGAGAAGCGAGATCGTACAAGGCTTCCTTCTTACGGGGCACACTTTCCAGCTGAGTTAAGATGAATACTTCAAAACTGAAAAGCGCCAAAGCAAAAGTCACACTTGAGCATAACTTCCTCGAAAAGAGGGAAATATTTATCTCTCATTTTTCTAAAAGATCAGCGCCGGCGTATATTTTTCTAGAAGATGCAAGAGCTAAACCCCTGACAATGGAAGGTGGGGTTCGGTACATCAGTGCTTCCATACAGTGAAAAAGTAATATAAAAATTTTAGTAAATTCCTACTTGGGTCAAGAAGAAAAAGTTGTTTGGTTATTTCCAGTTTAAATGTTGATTTTATTAGTTTCATTCATTTATAACCTTAGATCACTATTTATGATAATTTGTGGTAACCATGGCAACAGTTTAAGGTTGTAGAATGGAGGTTTCGACGACAATCAGATGGGGGAGAAAAATTCATATACGTCTTTGAGAAATTAATTTCTTGGTATTAGAAAGTTGGTGCAGTGTCAACATGAAGCTGGACTGAACATGAAGATTCAAATCGAATCCGGATGGACACCACATTTTTAAACTTAATTTAATTATTATTTAACTATTTGAATAAAACTGTATTATCATAAATTGTCATCCACTATAGGTTAAAGAAAATGTATTTGAACATGATTGGAAGAAAAATCGTATTTTTTTTATTAACGGTTGAAAATTTTTAATATATATATATATATATATATATATATATATATATATATATATATATAGGTTATATATATATATATATATATATATATATAGGCTATATATATATATATATATATATATATATATATATAGGCTATATATATATATATATATATATATATATATATATATATATATATATATATATATATAGGCTATATATATATGTGTGTGTGTGTGTGTGTGTGTGTGTGTGTGTATATATATATATATATATATATATATATAGGCCTATATCACTTTCACTTATGTACTTAAACAAGATATTATATATATATATATATATATATATATATATATATATATATATATATATACACAGTATTTATCAGGAGAGTGTGATCTAATAGAAGGAATTTAAAAAGGAAGATCATTAAGAAGAAAACGTGGGATGCGTTTTAATCTGGAATATCAGACACGGGAACAATTACAGCAAAACGGCTGCATACCATTCCGGAACTGTAGGCCTACTTACGTTACATTTTTAACATCACTCGGCTCCAATTATGAATAAAAAATTAGTTAAAAAAATAGTATTACTTCGATTTTATTTGATTAGTTTTAAATTTTTATAAGAGACTCTCGACCAACCATCCGCTGTAAAAAAACTAAGTTTTTAACGCCAGTTACATGTTCGAGTAAACAGAAAGTAAAAAATCGCTTCTCAATGTTTGAAATGGATTCGGAAAACTATTGGAAATCGTTTTGCGAACGTTACCATGGAAACACGCTGGTGACAAGTTGGGTCAAGAAGGCATTGACTAGATTCTCTTGAAGAAATGTCAAGTGCTCTTTCACCTGTACAGCTGGAAGGCTTGACGTCAGCAGGTTATCTCATATATAGGTCAATATAGGAACTTTTCCGTTATGTCGTTCACCTGTTGTACTGCGCAGGCGTCGAGGAGGGAGAGGGAGGGGCCTAACCCAGTGACCGAACTAACATGCACGTTTTTATAAATATTGTACACATAGGCGCTCATATTTGCTTGCTTTTTGCACCGTATCGGTTCGCTCCCGGAATCACAGTTAAATATTAACAGTCGGGATAACGTTCTGTTCTATTCAGCCATTCGCTCTTTGATATTACTAACAAGTAATTTAAAAATGTTTTTTTTAAAAGTAAAGTAAAAGAAAAATTTTATCATTATTTGTTTATTTTCAATTTGCTTCTTTATTTTATTATTTTCATTCATTTTTAAACCTAGACTGCTATTTACGATATTGTGTGATATTCATGGCAACAGTTTAAGGTTGTATAATGGAGGTTTTCGACGATAATCAGATAGAAGGAAGAAAATTCATATAGCCTACATCTTTGAGAAGCAAATTTTTAGGTATTGGAAAGTTGACGCAGTGCTAAAGCGCTCTAGACTTCGAAGGTGAAGATTCTCAGTTCGAATCCGGATAGACCCCCCCACAATTTTATAATTTATTATTGAATAAATATTTGAAAAAACTCTATCAACATTAATTTTCATCTGAAGTTGCTTGATGTAATCATCTTGAATTCACTGAATAAACTAATTTTAAAAATACTTTTGTAAAAATACTTACTAAGTAAATACGTGATTGCTTACTTGCTGATGCGATTCAAAACATTCGTTCCTTTTACGGGTTAGGAACTTTCCTACAGAAACTCTGTTCCTGTAGAGGGCTAGCTTTGTAAAAGGAACGGATGTTTTGAACGTCAGCAAGCAAGCAATTACGTATTCACTTAGTTGAGTATTTTTAAAATTAATTTTCATCTAATATAGGTTTAAAAAATTGTATTTTATTAACGATTTAAAATTTTTACAATATATATAAATATCAGGAAAGTGTAATAGCAGGAAGGTTTTTGAGAAGTTTGTGAAAATTGCTCTCGATATATTGTTGTGTTATCAGTGAGAACAGGTCAACAATTAAAGGGATAGACAGGTATCAAAGAATGCTTTCATCCCTAAAGAACCACCCTGAACAGTGCAAGTTGGTTCGGGACATCTCTTTATCCCGAATGATTCTATCGGGGCCACAAAGACATGTTATTAGTTACTTCCCTCTATAAGACGAAGGACGAAACTAGGTGGACGTAAAGAAAAGACATAAAGATCTTTTCCAAGGCACGCTAGACTTCGAATATGAAGATTCTCAGTTAGGATCCGGCGGGACCCTACACATTTTATAATTTAATTATTGAATATATATTTGAAAAAACTGTATTGACATGAATTGTCATCCACTATAGGTTAAAAAAATGTATTTGAACTTGTCTGGACGAATAAAACGTATTTTATCAACTATTGAAAATTTGTACAAGGAGAGGGTATATCCGGAGAGTGAGAGCTAATAGAAGGAATTTAATAATAGATCAAAAGCCACATGCTTAAAATGCATCCACACAAAATTTGAGGCATTCTTAATATAATCATCTTTATTTCTGTTGGTGATATTGGTAGGGAATATATGCTTGAGCACAATGTTCTAATACCAACACATTGTTCTTCGATGACGCGTTTCGGATTAACTCCATTATCAAAACTTCAAATTGTACCCTTACAGTAAGTACTGTAAGAACTCTTATTGAGTTAGTTACAATGGTTTAAAATTAAAGCTTTACTGCAATGCGACTCTATTCCTTTAGAAGTTTTAAGATAGATGACACACAGAAGTTATACAAAGTGGCAGCTAAGTAAGGGCATTATATTATAATTTGCTCGAGGGTTGATGGTGTTAAACTCGCCTAATTAATGAGCCACTGGGGGGCGGATGATTATGTAGCGTCTTTACACAGCATAAAACATTGATAAATGGAAATGAGTTAATGCGACTCATTACACTCTGTTACTGTGACGCCCGGTTACAAACTTGAGTAACGGAGTGCACCATAACAAGGTAGAAGGATGTTACAGATCGTTATGCATTACCGTCCATACAAGTAAAGATTCATTGCAATGGGGTAACATGGAAAATGTTTACAGTGTACGACAAGGCTACGAACTAAATAAATAAAACCGAGTATCTTTACGGCAAGAAAATATAACGCACAACCTGCTTGTAGCTGTAGATGCGTGTATACGACATCCAATAGTACCTTGATTGTTTCCAGCGATGCAGAGGATGACACAATGCGTGAGGCAAACTTGCTCACCTCCCAGACGTCTATCTGTTGTGAACTCGGTACCGTTCGAACAACCTAATCCTTTGCCTTTTTCCTAGGGCTCGGCTCGTGATTAAAGCTGACCTGGAGTGGAAAAAGGTCGATGTTTCACGACCCTTGACTGAACTAACCACCGAATTTCCCAAACCGTTCTGTTCCGCTAATCCGGGAAGGATATACCGTTCTTGAGGCATTCTAGAAACACGGTCGATTATCCGAACGTCAATTATCCGAGCTTGGAAAATACGTCAAAAGAAAATATTATTTCTATAACGGAGCATACGATGTAGGGTACAGTCAGAGCGTGACTTCCAACCGGGTGACTAGCGTAACGGGCCGAGACGGTAAGTTTGGTGGCACGACCCGTGCTACCTGTGTTGCTACCTCACTGTAAGGACTCGACTTGTGACAGGCCGGCTCTTGGGATGAAACGAACTCTAACCAGGCACTATGATTCCGTCTATTTTTCCAGAACTATTCGAGATCAGGTTTCCGAACCTCACACCCTGTCTCAAAAATTCGGTCCTGGTAGTGCAATTGGATCTTTATACACTCTCGGTTCGCCTTACCTCAGGCCGGACCTTCAGATTCGGGACTTGGTCCTAAGTGGGCATAAAACCATACCGTGAGACCTTGAGACTTTTACTAGAATCATAGCTCCACTTGTTGAAACTTTAGGCTCCACTTAGGAAGGTACGATCACCTAGAGCAGACAAATGGGTTAAAGGGAGTTATATACCCGCTACCTGGAACACATTGGGGATAAAGTACTAGGAAGAGGGGATTAAGGAGAGAGAGCTTTCTTGAAGCAGACCTGGTCGTTACCCGGGCCATATTAAAGAGGAGACGTTCAGTATAAAGCGCAAAACCCTGATGTTTAAGTGAATTTTTTAAAAACGTCTTGTATTGTTCTAAGGTAAGTTTTAATTGATTTAACTTTTTTTCGTAGATTTTATTCTTTGGTAGATTTCAAATAGAACATTCAAAGCGAAGCGATATTTAGGAAATAAACGACAACTGCTACCGCCTTACGATAAAATGAAACGACGCCCCATTCTCGTTGTCCGTCGGCCATTTCCATTGTTAACTTAACAGAAAGGAATATTCCTGATACGATGACGTACGTAACGCCATTTTTGTGCAACAATATATCATCTTGTGTCAAGTGTGGAAGGGGGAAATCGCGGCGAGAAGGAAAAATCTGTTTAAGCTTTCTATTCTAAATCTACAAGGTGGACATGAAAATCGTAAATTTATACAGTATAATTTAATATCTAATATAATTTGGAGGTAATACCGTTACCCTAGTACAGGCTTAGGAGGGACATAGAATTACGGTAGGAACTGTTTAGAAATGTGCAACGCTATGGCAAATTAATTTATTTAAATGTATTCTATATATGTGTAAGTACAATGCAGGTTTAATAATACCATTTAGGCTCCGATCTATTTTTAAAATTTACAACAAGGAATAACGTTTTCGTTCAAAATCCTTCTATTAGTTAAAACTTTACTGTTTAACTTTGCAACACTGTTTTCTTGTATTCACTGATCAGAAGATACCATTAATCTTCGAAAGTTAACTCGCACAGATACCAAGTAAGATTCTTGTTTAACTATATATACTGTAAGTGATATATACATAAATACATACATATATATATATATATATATATATATATATATATATATATATATATATATATATATATATATATATATATATATATATATATATATATTGTACAAATTTTCTATCGTTAATAAAATACTTCTTATTCGTCCAATCTCACTTAATAAACAATAATTTTTTTTTTTTTAACCTATAGTAGATGACAATTGACGTTATCAGATTTTTTAAATATTAATTCAATAAATTGAATTTAATGAATTAATTTTAGCTCTAAATGGGAGAAAACCTTTTACAAAACGGACAAGGTATGCAGTTATTTCGTACCATTTGGCTTAAAATAAGTTCTAACATATGATTTCATAAAACAGCTGATTTTATGTTACAAGTTATGTGGCAGAACAGTTGTTTTAACGCATAGGTTATGTTTCTTTATTAATTTTAACTACGAATTAATTCTAACTATGTAATAAAAAGTAACTCAAATAAAGTTTTGTTTATTTATTCTTAAAGTAATTAGGAATTGACTTTAAAAAAATGTTTATATTACTTGTTTTAAATTTATAACATGGGAACACATTTTTATAATATTTCGTACTCATTATGAAGGTTAACCCATTGCCAAAACCAACCCCTCAATTTCTAAAACATTATTTAAAACTGAAATCTGAGACGAAAACATATTTTAATTGCAGTAAATAAAACTATTCACCTAAATTCGCTTGGTTATCTTCTTATTGAAGTTTCCTTTTGAGATGTATAAAGGTCTAATTAAATAAAGGCTTGATTACACAGTTGACAATAATGAACACTGCCTGCCGTATAAAGTAGCTGTGCCGTTGAATAAAATTACCGTAGAGACGACGAGATCAAGAAGGCTGAATCTTGACAAGGTAAATATTCCATTAAAAGGGAATTAACGTGACTTGTTCTAGGGCACGTTCCCTCATTCCTTTAGCTTGTGTCATATTTTTGTAGACGATGTCTTCATCAGTGTAATAGAAGATGGAAAACATTTGAGTTTTCTCTTATAAGTAAAAGGTAATGTTTTTTTTTAAATAAAATAATTATTTGCATATTTAATATAATTTTTTGTAAATTCTAACTTTAAAGACATGCATTTTAATATATTTTGATACAGCAAAAGTTGTAAGTAATCTTAAAAGGCGCATTTCTTAAGATTGTATCGTTTCTCATTGTCACGATGCTCAAATAAAGAAATCCCCACGATTAGAAGAATTTGACAAAAGAACGTTTCCTATAGCTTGTAAGTTATTGAAGCCTTTGGAATTCTTGTTTCTGAAGGAAATAAGTTCTTTATTAATCCATAAACGGCAAGAGCTTAAGGTTTTGAGCATCACAGTTATTCGGCATTCTTTGAATTATTAAATTAACTTTTGTTGACGCGTTTCAGAAAACCTCCATCATTAAGAACGATTTATAAACTCTAAGAGTTTAAACAATACAGGTTGATTACATTAATTGTTCCGTGATCAAGTATTTCAATTGACATTAATGTTAAGGCATATCTTTCAACGCAAACACTGGTCAAACAACTAGTAGGCTCTGGTAAAACTCAGATTAAGATAAGAAAACACACACACACACACACACACACACACACACACACACACACACACACACACACACACACACACACACACACATACATTTCCGATTTCATTGAAATAGTGTATTTAAAGTACATTCCAGCAATTGTCTTTACGTACTATTACATACTCTACTTTTCCTATGGCGAGCCCCAATATAAATCATAGAACTATACAGAGTGTTAGGGTTTTAGTTCTACGTGATTGGGTGCCACCTATGTTAGATATAGATTTATAAATAGTTTACCCAATCTATATTTAAGTTTTTAAATAGTTTGTTTGCTTCGAATAATCGGACCTCTTCTGGATTTGTAATTAACTTGACTCTTGATTGTTACTGGCCAGGGAAACTAGTTCAAGTAGGTTCATTTTTTACTTGTCGGGAGTTTATTTTCTAAACTGATCTTTTACTGCACAGATATCATTAAGTTTTCAAAATAAATGTAATGACCCATAGTTATCAAATTCTAACTAAACGATGAACAATTATTTCATTATCTAAAAAAAGATAATAATAATAAAGGGGACGAAAACAAGTTTCTAGCGATGCAGCGATTTTCTGGTTTGACTTTAGTATGTAAATAGCCGAGTATATTTACCTAACGATTTGTTACATGTACAAATTGATAAACAAGCGACACGCGGCCGGCAGAAGCAAACATTAGTAAGGGCTCGCTGTCTGTTCAAATATGCATAGCATTAATAAAACACACAGGGTGGGTTAGGTGTATGACGTAACGAGTAAACTGTCATCATATTTATATTGTGTATATACAGCCCGAACCTTTTCATATCCGACGCGCCAGATTGTCCGATTAGGTGACATCAACAATTTGTTCATACAAAACAGAGTTTTTGGAAAACATAAATGATTTTTCAACTTTTTTATTTTTGTTGTTATTGATAGTTATCTTTATATGCATAAATAATTAATTAAAGGAACATCTAACTACAATAATTTTATATTAAATCAATGTAAATTTCGGTTGCAAAGCAATTCATTTCATCTCTTCCGCCATGGACAGGCATCTCCCTACGACTCCGATAGACACAATGGTCACCGCCTAAATGTACCATCAATACCCTTCTCCCAGTACCAGAGGATTATTATGCTCCCGCTTTATCCCAGTTTTACCTTCCTTTCTTCCGCCATGGGCAGGCATCTGATACGACTCTGGTAGTGAGAATTGTCGCCGTCTAAATGAACCATCATTACCCTACCCACAGTACCAGAGGATTATTATGGTCCCTCTTTATCCCAGTTTTTCCTTCTCTCCTCCGCCATGGGCAGGCATTTCCCTACATCTCTGATAGACACAATGGTCACCGCCTAAATGTACCATCAATGCCTTAGCCCCAGTACCAGAGGCTTATTATGCTCCCGCTTTATCCCAGTTTTGCCATCCTTTTTTCCGCCTTGGGCAGGCGTCTGATACGACTCTAGTAGTGAGAATTATCGCCGTCTAAACGAACCATCATTACCCATAATACCAAAGGATTATTATCGTCCCTCTTTACCCCAGTTTTTCCGTCCTCTCTTCCGTCATGAGTAGGCATCTCCATACGATTCTGACAGTGAGATTGTTTACCGCATAAGCAAACCATCAATATCTTACCCCTAGTACTAGAGGATTATATGCTCCCGCTTTATCCCAATTTTTACTTCCTCTCTAACGCCTTACGCAAGCACCTATATATAGTGAGATAGGTCACCGCCTAAACAAACCATCATCTCCCTACTCCCAGTATCTGCTTATCATTACGTCCCCTGTTTATTCCATTTCTCATTTCCTCTCCTCCTACACTCGTAGACAATAGCCAATAGTAGTTAGATTGATCGCCATAAACGTAAACTATTGGACATTGAGCCATAATTAAAAGATTGACTTTAGGAACTGTTAATCTTTATTTAAAATGGGTATATAACATAACATTTTGGTAAGCTCTTAAGAGTTGAACTACTTTTATAACTGATTCATCGTCAATTCGGCTAATGAGTGACATGAATATTTTATCCGGCTTGTAAGGGATATGTTTGTTCTTTAATAAAACCAACATTTTGACGTAAAAACGAAAACAATCCGCCATCCCAAGGGTGTTTGCGTAAACCATTAACGCATGATGATGATACTTCAGTCGGTTTCCATGGCAACGGCTTGCTTCTACAAATGTCACCACTGTCTACGAGGCTCAGATGTCCGTAATGACTATCAGTTTTACATAAAGTTACACAAATATTGGATTTCTCACGAAACTAAAATTTATTCTCTTAAAAGTTATAAAAATATTATGAGAAAACCCTCAGTGTTTCCTTGGAGACGAAGAAATCTACAATCCATATATTTATTTCTGGTAAATAATTTTAATAAATATATTTCATTCTAATAAATATTACCGTAGTTACTGAATAAAAATATTATATCGACCAACACAGGTAAAATATAAATTTATAAAAAATATGCCGGTCGACTGGAAAATAAAACTGAAAAATAAAATGAAACAGAAAGAAATTCTAGCTTAGATTATTAGGACACAGCAAATGGGGTTCCGTAACTATACTTTGATTTAAAGTAGAATAGGAATGGGTCTGTGGCAGGGTAGGGATGCGGTGTTGTCAGTTCGTACGCTGTGACAGTCAACCCGATATTGCCAGCGGCTAATACCGTCACGAGTAGCTAGTTGGTAAAATCATTCATTAACTAACAGAATTGTTTCACATTTCTCCTCTCCAAATCATATTTTTTATTCTGAATTTCTAATCCTCTCTATTAGAACTGCCCATCATTATTGAAAAACTGTTTTTTCGTAGAATAAGACGTGAAGTATCTCTAATAAATACCACTTAATTATTAATCGGAGTTAATTCGGAAATTGAAAAGAGTATGTAATTAATAATATATAACATGCAACAATTATTTAATTACTATCTTATACAACAAAATTTTCTTCATACATATAGTCGTACGACAGTCGAAATCAGAGGTCATAAATACTGCAATATTCCACGACAGTCGAAAGCAGAGGTCATAACTACTACAGCATTCCACAAGAGTCGAAAGCAGAGGTCATAACTACTACAGTATTCCACGACAGTCGAAAGCAGAGGTCATAACTACTACAGTATTCCACCACAGTCGAAAGCAGAGGTCAAAACTACTACAGTATTCCACAAGAGTCGAAAGCAGAGGTCATAACTACTACAGTATTCCACGACAGTCGAAAGCAGAGGTCATAACTACTACAGTATTCCACCACAGTCGAAAGCAGAGGACATAACTACTACAGTATTTCACAAGAGTCGAAAGCAGAGGTCATAACTACTACAGTATTCCAAAAGAGTCGAAAGTATAGGTCATAACTACAATAGTATTCCACGACAAGTCGAAAGCATAAGTCGTAACTACTATATATTCCACGACGAGTAGAAAACAGAGGTGATAACTACTATTGTATTCCACGACAAGTCGAAAGCAGAGGTCAAAACTACTACAATATCCCACCACAGTCGGAAGCAGAGGTCATAACTACTACAGTATTCCACGACAGTCGGAAGCAGAGGTCATAACTACTATAGTATTCCACGACAGTCGGAAGCAGAGGTCATAACTACTACAGTATTCCACGACAGTCGGAAGCAGAGGTCATAACTACTACAGTATTCCACGACAGTCGGAAGCAGAGGTCATAACTACTACAGTATTCCACGACAGTCAAAAGCAAACGTCATAACTACGACAATGTTCCACCACAGTCGGAAGCAGAGGTCATAACTACTGCAGTATTCCACGACAAGTCGAAAGTATAGGTCATAACTACTATAGTATTCCACGACACGTTGAAAGCAGAGGTCAAAACTACTACAATATTTCACCACAGTCGGAAGCAGAGGTCATAACTACTACAGTATTCCACGACAAGTCGAAAGCATAAGTTGTAACTACTATATATTCCACGACGAGTCGAAAACAGAGGTCATAACTATTACAGTATTCCACGACAGTCGGAAGCAGAGATCATAACTACTACAGTATTCCACGACAGTCGAAAGCAGAGGTCATAACTACTACAATGTTCCACCACAGTCGGAAGCAGAGGTCATAACAACTGCAGTATTCCACGACAAGTCGAAAGTATAGGTCGTAACTACTATATATTCCTCGACAAGTCGAAAGCATAAGTCGTAACTACTATATATTCCACGACGAGTCGAAAACAGAGGTCATAACTACTACAGTATTCCACGACAGTCGGAAGCAGAGGTCATAACTACTACAGTATTCCATGACAGTCGGAAGCAAAGGTCATAACTACTATAGTATTCCACGACAATCGGAAGCAGAGGTCATAACTACTACAGTATTCCTCGACAGTCGGAAGCAGAGGTCATAACTACTACAGTATTCCACGACAGTCGGAAGCAGAGGTCATAACTACTACAGTATTCCACGACAAGTCGAAAGTATAGGTCATAACTACTATAGTATTCCACGACAAGTCGAAAGCAGAGGTCAAAACTACTACAATATTTCACCACAGTCGGAAGCAGAGGTCATAACTAGTACAGTATTCCATGACAAGTCGAAAGCATAAGTCGTAACTACTATATATTCCAAGACGAGTCGAAAACAGAGATCATAGCTTCTATAGTATTCCACGACAAGTCTAAAGCAGAGGTCAAAACTACTACAATATCCCACCACAGTCGGAAGCAGAGGTCATAACTACTACAGTATTCCACGACTGTCGGAAGCAGAGGTCATAACTACTATAGTATTCCACGACAGTCGGAAGCAGAGGTCATAACTACTACAGTATTCCACGACAGTCGGAAGCAGAGGTCATAACTACTACAGTATTCCACGACAATCGGAAGCAGAGGTCATAACTACTACAGTATTCCTCGACAGTCGGAAGCAGAGGTCATAACTACTACAGTATTCCACGACAAGTCGAAAGTATAAGTCGTAACTACTATATATTCCACGACGAGTCCAAAGCAGAGGTCATAACTACTGCAGTATTCCACGACAAGTCGAAAGTATAGGTCGTAACTACTATATATTCTACGACGAGTCGAAAACAGAGGTCATACTACTACAATATTCCACCACAGTCGGAAGCAGAGATCATAACTACTACAGTATTCCACGACAGTCGGAAGCAGAGGTCATAACTACTACAGTATTCCACGACAGTCAAAAGCAGACGTCATAACTACGACAATGTTCCACCACAGTCGGAAGCAGAGGTCATAACTACTGCAGTATTCCACGACAAGTCGAAAGTATAGGTCATAACTACTATAGTATTCCACGACAAGTTGAAAGCAGAGGTCAAAAATACTACAATATTTCACCACAGTCGAAAGCAGAGGTCATAACTACTACAGTATTCCACGACAAGTCGAAAGCATAAATTGTAACTACTATATATTCCACGACGAGTCGAAAACAGAGGTCATAACTATTACAGTATTCCACGACAGTCGGAAGCAGAGGTCATAACTACTACAGTATTCCACGACAGTCGGAAGCAGAGGTCATAACTACTACAGTATTCCACGACAGTCAAAAGTAGAAGTCATAACTACGACAATGTTCCACCACAATCGGAAGCAGAGGTCATAACTACTACAGTATTCCTCGACAGTTGGAAGCAGAGGTCATAACTACTACAGTATTCCACGACAGTCAAAAGCAGACGTCTTAACTACTACAATGTTCCACCACAGTCGGAAGCAGAGGTCATAACAACTGCAGTATTCCACGACAAGTCGAAAGTATAGGTCGTAACTACTATATATTCCTCGACAAGTCGAAAGCATAAGTCGTAACTACTATATATTCCACGACGAGTCGAAAACAGAGGTCATAACTACTACAGTATTCCACGACAGTCGGAAGCAGAGGTCATAACTACTACAGTATTCCATGACAGTCGGAAGCAGAGGTCATAACTACTATAGTATTCCACGACAATCGGAAGCAGAGGTCATAACTACTACAGTATTCCTCGATAGTCGGAGGCAGAGGTCATAACTACTACAGTATTCCACGACAGTCGGAAGCAGAGGTCATAACTACTACAGTATTCCACGACAAGTCGAAAGTATAGGTCATAACTACTATAGTATTCCACGACAAGTCGAAAGCAGAGGTCAAAACTACTACAATATTTCACCACAGTCGGAAGCAGAGGTCATAACTAGTACAGTATTCCATGACAAGTCGAAAGCATAAGTCGTAACTACTATATATTCCAAGACGAGTCGAAAACAGAGATCATAGCTTCTATAGTATTCCACGACAAGTCGAAAGCAGAGGTCAAAACTACTACAATATTCCACCACAGTCGGAAGTAGAGGTCATAACTACTACAGTATTCCACGACAAGTCGAAAGCAGAGGTCAAAACTACTACAATATTTCACCACAGTCGGAAGCAGAGGTCATAACTACTACAGTATTCCATGACAAGTCGAAAGCATAAGTCGTAACTACTATATATTCCAAGACGAGTCGAAAACAGAGATCATAGCTTCTATAGTATTCCACGACAAGTCTAAAGCAGAGGTCAAAACTACTACAATATCCCACCACAGTCGGAAGCAGAGGTCATAACTACTACAGTATTCCACGACAGCCGGAAGCAGAGGTCATAACTACTATAGTATTCCACGACAGTCGGAAGCAGAGGTCATAACTACTACAGTATTCCACGACAGTCGGATGCAGAGGTCTTAACTACTACAGTATTCCACGACAGTCGGAAGCAGAGGTCATAACTACTACAGTATTCCACGACAGTCAAAAGCAGACGTCATAACTACGACAATGTTCCACCACAGTCGGAAGCAGAGGTCATAACTACTGCAGTATTCCACGACAAGTCGAAAGTATAGGTCATAACTACTATAGTATTCCACGACAAGTTGAAAGCAGAGGTCAAAACTACTACAATATTTCACCACAGTCGGAAGCAGAGGTCATAACTACTACAGTATTCCACGACAAGTCGAAAGCATAAGTTGTAACTACTATATAATCCACGACGAGTCGAAAACAGAGGTCATAACTATTACAGTATTCCACGACAGTCGGAAACAGAGGTCATAACTACTACAGTATTCCACGACAGTCGGAAGCAGAGGTCATAACTACTACAGTATTCCACGACAGTCAAAAGTAGAAGTCATAACTACGACAATGTTCCACCACAATCGGAAGCAGAGGTCATAACTACTACAATGTTCCACCACAGTCGGAAGCAGAGGTCATAACTACTACAGTATTCCACGACAAGTCGAACGTATAAGTCGTAACTACTATATATTCCACGACGAGTCGAAAGCAGAGGTCATAACTACTGCAGTATTCCACGACAAGTCGAAAGTATAGGTCATAACTACTATATATTCTACGACGAGTCGAAAACAGAGGTCATACTACTACAATATTCCACCACAGTCGAAAGCAGAGATCATAACTACTACAGTATTCCACGACAGTCGGAAGCAGAGGTCATAACTACTACAGTATTCCACGACAGTCGGAAGCAGAGGTCATAACTACTACAGAATTCCACGACAGTCGGAAGCAGAGGTCATAACTACTACAGTATTCCACGACAGTCAAAAGCAGACGTCATAACTACTACAATGTTCCACCACAGTCGGAAGCAGAGGTCATAACTTAAGCAGTATTCCACGACAAGTCGAAAATATTGGTCGTAACTACTATATATTCCACGACAAGTCGAAAGCAGAGGTCATAACTACTACAGTATTCCACGACAAGTCGAAAGCAGAGGTCATAACTACTACAGTATTCCACGACAAGTCGAAAGTATAGGTCATAACTACTATATATTCTACGACGAGTCGAAAACAGAGGTCATACTACTACAATATTCCACCACAGTCGAAAGCAGAGATCATAACTACTACAGTATTCCACGACAGTCGGAAGCAGAGGTCATAACTACTACAGTATTCCACGACAGTCGAAAGCAGAGATCATAACTACTACAGTATTCCACGACAGTCGGAAGCAGAGGTCATAACTACTACAGTATTCCACGACAGTCGGAAGCAGAGGTCATAACTACTACAGTATTCCACGACAATCGGAAGCAGAGGTCATAACTACTACAGTATTCCTCGACAGTCGGAAGCAGAGGTCATAACTACTACAGTATTCCACGACAAGTCGAAAGTATAAGTCGTAACTACTATATATTCCACGACGAGTCCAAAGCAGAGGTCATAACTACTGCAGTATTCCACGACAAGTCGAAAGTATAGGTCGTAACTACTATATATTCTACGACGAGTCGAAAACAGAGGTCATACTACTACAATATTCCACCACAGTCGGAAGCAGAGATCATAACTACTACAGTATTCCACGACAGTCGGAAGCAGAGGTCATAACTACTACAGTATTCCACCACAGTCGAAAGCAGAGATCATAACTACTACAGTATTCCACGACAGTCGGAAGCAGAGGTCATAACTACTACAGTATTCCACGACAGTCGGAAGCAGAGGTCATAACTACTACAGTATTCCACGACAGTCGGAAGCAGAGGTCATAACTACTACAGAATTCCACGACAGTCGGAAGCAGAGGTCATAACTACTACAGTATTCCACGACAGTCAAAAGCAGACGTCATAACTACTACAATGTTCCACCTCAGTCGGAAGCAGAGGTCATAACTTATGCAGTATTCCACGACAAGTCGAAAGTATAGGTCGTAACTACTATATATTCCACGACAAGTCGAAAGCAGAGGTCATAACTACTACAGTATTCCACGACAGTCGGAAGTAGAGGTCATAACTACTACAGTATTCCACGACAGTCGGAAGCAGAGGTCATAACTACTACAGTATTCCACGACAGTCGGAAGCAGAGGTCATAACTTCTACAGTATTCCACGACAGTCGATTGGAGAATGCTTTTACTGTAGTAGCCGATGGTCAGTCAAACATAGAGCATTGTGTCTCAAGGCATTGTGGCTGCTTCTCAAGGAAGATATTTATGTTTTTAAAAGTGAGAGTTTCAACTAATGAAAATATTTTAGTTACCAGAGTGCGACAGGTACAGTGATCAGGTACAGTGATGGAATCACCACAAGAACAAATAATATATAATTTAATAAAACAATATCAGGATAAAACTCCGATTTAGACCGAAATTTTAAACATTATGTTTCTTGTATAACGTAGATTATTCGGCAAAAATATTTAATCCTTCTTGACATTAAAGGATTTAATCCTTTTTTGACTACTCCATCTTTTAATCTTAGAGAACGGCCCATATAGCACCCTCTGCATAAAAACGGAGATTCTTAAGTCGATACCAACATAATCAAAAGTTTGCCTCTGTGACTTATGGATTGTCATGGCAAATGCTGGTCTAACTGGGAATCGATGTATTTGCATTGTACATCCAAATTGAGTCCTGCTTGAATTCATTGTAATTCTGGAAATATGAACTTCTTAAACATTTTTGAAAACTTGATGGTAAATATTTGTCCAAAGAATGTCATTTAGCCCATTAGATTAGTAGCGTTAACCTCAATATACCAAATGTTGGGGAAAACTCTTACGTAGCCTTAGATGTTTAAAAATTATCGAAAACTTGATAGTGATTTTTCAGAAAAATTTACAAATACAAACAATTTTTCGAAAACTGATGATGACGATTTTTCAACAAATTTTTACTTAGCTCATTGGATTCCTGAAGTTAAAAACCCCTATATACCAATTTTGGTGAAAATCCTTAGAGTGGATTCCAGGAAAAAATTACAATTACACACACACACACACATATATATATATATATACAGTATATACAATTTTTCGAAAACTAATGATGACGATTTTTCATCAAATTTTGACTTAGCTTATTAGATTTCTGAAGTTAAAAACCCCCATATACCAATTTCGGTGAAAATTTTTAAAGTGGATTCCTAGAAAAAAATTACAAATACATATATACATACAATTTTTCGAAAACCAATGATAATGATTTTTTAGCAACTTTAGTTGCACACACACACACACACACACACACACACACACACACACACACAGACACACACAGACACACACACACACAAACATATATATAAATATATACAATTATTATAGTTTAAGAAATTAGATATATTGATGTTTATTTATGTTTCAAGAAATAGAAAAGAATAAAAAATTGTGCCCAAATTTAAAAAAATGGATTTGTGTTCTTGAAAGGGTTAAAACTAGAAAAAAAAACTATAGACCAACCCCCTAAATGTAAATAAAATTTTTTAAACTTAGAAAGTCAAGTTGTTTTTAGTTATAGGTTTCATTATAGAATCTGCAGGAAAACAATATATATAAAGATACGTGTTTAATTTAACAATTTACTGTAACCATAACATAAAGAAGAATCGGGTATTGGTGGAATTATAGAAAATATTAAACAACTGGTAAAACGCAATGCATGTATACGTTACAATCCATTAATGTTTTCCCTAATTAATATCGGACACTCTTTCTATCATGACAGTCGGAACAGTGAAGTGCTTTGAAATTTTATTGACACATTCCATTTCATTATTATGTCTGCCTTGCTCTAAGCATTGCAAAGTAATTCTAACCCCATTCATATTAGTTTTCATATTTTTAGGGACATTACTAATTTTGCACATACTAAAGATGAGCTTCGGGGAGCAACAATTCCTAACCCATTATGCCTGCCCTATTAATACCCACCAACCACAGTAATGTGTTCCTTAACAGTAGAAATATTTCGGTTTCAAACCGCAAGAGGTTTTTGTGGTCCCTGTGGATGTTCACATTGCAAACGAAACATTACGTTCTGTACAATACGTTAGTAACGAATTACCTCGCTACCGGAATCATTAATTTACCCCTCCCAACCTTAAGCTTCCGTACAGCAAGTAAACACTTATCTATGACCCTAACAGAGCAGTTCTCCTACCAAAAAATACGTATCTCCTTACCTGAATCATCCATAATTCACAACCCTTAACCTGACATTGGTGCATAACAAATGGCTACATCATTAAGAGTATAACAGAGAATCTCCCTTATACGACTTTTACAGCTACCTATCCCCCTATCTGAATTAACCATTATTCCCAACCCTTAAACCTGACATTGACGTATAGCAAATATATAATTGACTAAGACTACAAAAGATCAGTTCTCCCACAGGGATGCGACTCTACATACTTCTGGGACCAGGGGAGATGCATCTCCCTACCTGAATCATTCATTATTCTCAACCCTTAACATGCCATTTGTACATAGCAAATGGCTACATAGCTAAGAGTTCTACAAAGCGAATCTCCCCCATATATACAACTCTTACCACTACGTGACTGGGGAGACGCATCTCCCTACCTGAATCATCCATGATCCCCAATCACTAACCTGACATTGGTGCATAACAAATGGATACATCGCAAAGAATACAACAGAGAATCAAGCCTTATATACGACTCTAACAGCTACGTACCCCCCCCCCCCCACCTGAATCAACAATTATTTCCAACCCTGAAATCTGACATTGACGAAAAGCAAATATATGCTTCACTAAGACTACAAAAGATCAGTTCTCCCATAGGAATACGACTATACATACTTCTGGGACCAGGGGAGATGCATCTCCCTACCTGAATCATTCATTATTCTCAACCCTTAACATGGCATTTGTATATAGCAAATGGCTACATAGCTAAGAGTTCTACAGAGCGAATCTCCCCCATATATACGACTCTCACCACTACGTGACTGGGGAGACGCATCTCCCTACTTGAATCATCCATTTTCCTCAATCCCGAACCTGACATTGGTGCACAAGAAATGGCTTCATAGCTAAGAGTACAACAGAGCGAATTTCCCTCATAAATACGACTCTCAGCGCTGTGACTGGGGAGACGCATCTCCATACCTGAATCATCCATTATTCCCAGCCTTTAAACCTGACATTGACGTTTAGCAAATATATGCTTCACTAAGACTACAAAAGATCAGTTCTTCCATAGGGATACGACTCTACATACTTCTGGTCCAAGGGAGACTGATCTCCCTAACTGAAGCATCCATTATTCCCAGTCTTTGAACCTGACATTAACGTATAGCAAATATATGCTTCACTAAGACTACAAAAGATCAGTTCTTCCATAGGGATACGACTCTACATACTTCTGGTCCAAGGGATACTGATCTCCCTAACTGAAGCATCCATTATTCCCAGTCTTTGAACCTGACATTGACGTATAGCAGATACATGCATGCTTCGCTAAGACTACAAAAGATCAGTTCTTCCATAGGGATACGACTCTACATACTTCTGGTCCAAGGGAGACTGATCTCCCTAACTGAAGCATCCATTATTCCCAGTCTTTGAACCTGACATTGACGTATAGCAAATATATGCTTCACTAAGACTACAAAAGGTCAGTTCTTCCATAGGGATACGACTCTACATACTTCTGGTCCAAGGGAGACTGATCTCCCTAACTGAAGCATCCATTATTCCCAGTCTTTGAACCTGACATTGACGTATAGCACGCACAAGAGATCAGGTCTCCCTCAGGGAGATGACTCTACATACTTCTGGTCCAGGGGAGACGGATCTCCCTACCCGAATCATCCTTTATTCCCAGCCTTTAAACCTGACATTGACGTATAGCAAATATATACTTCGCTAAGACTACAAATGACCAGTTCTTCCATAGGGATGCTATTCTACATACTTCTGGACCAAGGGAGACGGATCTCCCTACCTGAATCATCCTTTATTCCCAGCCTTTAAACCTGACATTGACGTATAGCAAATATATACTTCGCTAAGACTACAAATGACCAGTTCTTCCATAGGGATGCTATTCTACATACTTCTGGTCCAGGGGAGACGGATCTCCCTACCTGAATCATCCTTTATTCCCAGCCTTTAAACCTGACATTGACGTATAGCAAATATATGCTTCGTTAAGACTACAAAAGATCAGTTCTCCCACAGGGATGCTATTCTACATACCTCTGGACCAAGGGAGACAGATCTCCCTACCTGAATCATCCTTTTTTCCCAGCCTTTAAACCTGACATTGACGTATAGCAAATATATGCTTCGCTAAGGCTACAAAAGATCAGTTCTTCCATAGGGATACGACTCTACATACTTCTGGTCCAGGGGAGACGGATCTCCCTACCTGAATCATCCATTATTCCCAGCCTTTAAACCTAACATTGACGTATAGCAAATATATGCTTCGTTAAGACTACAAAAGATCAGTTCTCCCACAGAGAGACGACTCTTCATACTTCTGGTCCAGGGGAGACGGATCTCCCTACCTGAATCATCCATTATTCCCAGCCTTTAAACCTAACATTGACGTATAGCAAATATATGCTTCGCTAAGACTACAAAAGATCAGTTCTCCCACAGAGAGACGACTCTTCATACTTCTGGTCCATGGGAGACGGATCTCCCTACTTGAATCATCCATTATTCCCCCTCGCTAACCTTACGTTAGCGAAATCAACGAAGAAAAATATTTTTACTTGTCTCGAGATTGTTGAACATAAAACATTTTATAGTGCCTGTGATAGATTTTTTGTATATTTGTAGACAATGACGTGGGCTTGTATGTCCATGGGACGCCTTGCCAGACGGCGGAGACACTTCGACCAGGCGGCGGGTATATGGAGTAGCTTTATCAGATTCCTAATGTAAGTATGAGCTGTATGCGCCCTTATTGCATCCACATAATGCTATAGACAGTATGTATCGGGGAAATAAATCGTTATGCCCTACTCTTGGCTACACCAGTAAAACGTTTCTACTCCGGGGAGGGTTTTTATGGGCTGCCTCACTTCTCATGGAAATGCCATTCCTTGGATACTTGGAAAGAAATTACTTCCTTTTACTCCAACCTAATCATACCTTCAATAACTTGTATTTTTATTACCCCGTTAGGGCGGAGCGAACACGGTACTACTAGACGTGCAGGTAGCCTATTACAAAATATGACGTCACATTTTTAGTTGCTTTAATTTTGAATTTTAATAACCATCAAAATTGTTTTACAAAAAAAAATATTAAATCATTTTCAGCTTTCAGTGAAGGAGTAATTTTTACATGCAAGAGCCAATGATTAAAACATTTTAAGTTGAAATCGAAAGTGTTGAATGGTTTTGTGAGAAAAAAATAGAGCCAGAAGATGATTAAGTACGAATACAATCAAAATATAAATATACACAATCCATAGTTATAAAACTTTATTTAATAAGCGTTTTGATGACTTATTTCATCAACAGTGATTCTACTACATACATATAACTTTAACTTATATTAACTTATAACTTTAAGAGTTTAAGTTATACCTATGTTTGTAGTTGCATCACTGATGATGATGACATAAGTAATTGAAACGTGTATGAAATTAAAGTTCTATAATTGTGAGTGTGCATATATTTATTTTATTTATAACTTTAATTCACAAGTAAGTTCGATTATTATTTACATTCACAACATGTTTTAAACTGTTATAAATTTTATTAATCTTTCGTATTACCGAAACAACATAACACTAAACTCTTTTCTTGATGGTTAAAGTCATATCTGAAGCTATTTTGTGTGATAACACGAATCGGGTTTATCCGATTAAATCATTACATCGGATTCGATACAACCATTGGTTAGACGGTTCATCCCCAAGGAACAGTAGCTATTATGACAGGACAGCTCTGTCCCGGGATTACATTTCTGCCTCACAGATACAGTTTTACATAATATTGCTTGAAAATGAAATTCGCCCGTCATCTGTTAAGACGGTTAAAGCGTGTTTATAAACGGACGTTATATCGCCATGCCGTAAATCCTGAATGTTTATCGACCCTGCCCCGTGGAACTCACCAATAGCAACAACCTATCTGCAGTAGCAAATAGAGGTTGTGTATATACAACAATATATTTAAAACGTTTCTACATTTGCATGTAATAATACCAAGGTTGCAGTATAAAGTAGTAATAACAATGGAAGTAATAGAGTAAATAGGTCAAAAGTGTTTAAATAATTAGGGCTATAATTTCGATAAGAACAATGGGTGCAAATGGGTGGATAACTAGATACAGAGAGTCTAGTATCTGATAGGACTACTGGAGAGGCGGTTGCTCTGGCCTAGATAACTGGAGGAGCATTGCAGAGTGGCAATGGACATGTGGTAGGGACTAGGTCCGCGACAGATAAGACGGGTCTATTCCGTTGTCATTGTGCCCGATGGCTTTATGCCTACCTGATCAAGTCCGGAATCCGAGTGTTCGGCCCACTGTCCAAGCCGAGAGTGGATAAAGGTGCGATTGCATTACCTGGACTAAACCAATCAGACTGGGTAAAGAGGTATGGAACACCTATGCCTTTGGAAGGTGCTGCTGGTCCCGAGTGGCTGTCAAAAAGCGGTCGAGAGTGGTGCTCAAAAAGTGTCTGGTTGCAGTTCGTTTCGTTCAGGTGCGGGGGCGGTCACCAGTTCAGGCCTTATCATGATGTAGAATCACTTTTGCTTACTGGTACCATGGGTCATAGACTCCAAGCCTACATCTGCCATCGGGTTAGAGGTTGGATTCGTGAAGGGTGATAATGGTTTCAGTGTGGTGGGTTAGAGAGTCTCGTCATCAAGCAACCATTATGAGTTCTTTGACAAAGAGGTTAGGTCAGAAAACTTCTTGTCAACATCGTTTTTCTCTAGTCCTATTTTCTACAAAACACACCGGCTAATGTCATTTTGTCGAGGCTTAACCTGGAGCCATTGAAAACTGTATACCTACTTAAGAAGACATGGAAGGGCTGATCATGACAATGGACATCAGGACTTCAGGAAGTAGGAGCTTGGCTACAGCAAAGAGGTAGATATACATTATGTGAGTCCTGTGTTATGGATGAGAAAACAGTGCAAAGGCTAGTACTAAGTGCTCTAAAGCTAAAGTTATACCCTTCGATCCTAATATAAAATAATGGAGAGCGCGAGATGTATCGTTGTGATAGGAACGATAGGCAGAACAGCGTGTCCACGAATGAACAGAAACCAAAACGATGCATATGGCATTATTCAAGGCACATTGTTTGTAGTTTAAGGCTATCAGTATGTGTAAGGGATGACTAGTATCGCTTACGAAAGATTCTAAATATAGGTAAGGGTATAAAACGACCTGGCACAAGGTACTTTATAGGGAAAGCATTATACCATCACTAAGAAGATGGCTTACTTAAAGTAGACCTACTCTCTCTTGGGTTGTAAAGTGGTGTATTCAGACCCTCTTAAACCCTTTGCAAGAAATATGATGACGAAAGGCAAAGGAAATACTTAAGACTTAAGGCAAATCCTAATACTACTCTACTGGGAAAAGGTTTGTCAACATGTTTGCAGGGACACTTATCTGTTTGCAGACCTACTCTGAAGGGTTGAAGATAAGTAATCAAGAGGAGACCTGCTACCCGGCTTACCAGATACAATTAATAGGGCGCACTGTAAGGAAATGTATCAAGTGATGGAATTAAAACAAGTGGTTTGTGGTGATGAATAGAACATGAAGATGTTATCATGGAAACTGTGGTGCGAACAGCACAAGTGGGTCGCAGTAGAGGTGGATGACACTAGTTAAGCCGCGGTGGTTGTTAACAGCACATAGGGAGCAGATCACCTACGCTGCTTAGCCAAGCTCAGACTGTTCTCTACTATAAGTACATATTCTGTTCGCGATTTTATGTGATTCGAGTGAAGGTAGTGACAGTTAAGTGGTGGTTGATGAGTAATCTACCTAGATGCCCCTTGTGACGTGCACAGTATCTTGTACCTGAAATGCACTTAATCTTGCTTAGAAAGTTATTTAGAAGAATAACAGTTATTCAATGAGCGAAATGGGACAGGAAGGTTCCTAAGGCAGGTGCAACACGCTATAGAGTTCTCGACGATTTATTAAGTGAGGACGATTTATCATTTCGAAGCGGCGCGGCGGTTGAAATATTGCTATTGTAATTTTTTTCCAGTCTTTAGTATTGCAGGCGTAGAAACAATCTCGAGCAACTTAGAAACTAGTTTGTTTTTCTTTTAATTTCAATCTGTTTCCCAGCGAGGGCGACGTGTACACTAGGAGACAGTTTGGCGAGCTGCCAAGACTGGGGGAGGGGATTATAGGCTAGATAAATGTCAGCCCAGCGATGAAAGTAATTTTATAAGGCAGACATTACTTTCTTAGCCTGCTCTTTAACATGTTGCCCTGTGATTCCGCGTTTATTGACTGTCTTGAGGCTTCTTATTATTTGGGGCGAATGCTACATATCAAATGTTTATGAAATATAAATAGGACAGAATTATTCTCACCTAAATGTTTTTAGTACACACGCAACACGGACGATTTAAAAATAAAGATTGTTCAATTCTCTTATCGAAATCCTCCGTCACACGGACCAACGTCACTGGAGGGATGGCAATTTCGTGACTGATTGTTTTTTCCAAATCAAACCAATTTAGCGGTTTGTGGGTAGAGATATGGTTCTTGAAGTATCCCCGTGAAAAAAGTCACACACTTATAAGTCAGGAGGGCTAGGTAACATGTGTAAAACAAACCGTCCAAGAAACATGCGTCGAAGAACTTTTATTGAAACATTCGCTAAATGGGATGTAGCGCCATTATGTTATTACCAAACCTCTTTTAAACGCTCTGCTCAATTTTTTAAGAACATTTCAAACGAATGTATCAAACGAAATTCACAGAGACTGCTAAAAACATATGACCAAATAATGCCAAACGAGCTAATAACACACCACACTGTATCTTTAGCAGATTGGAGAAGTCGCCACTGAAATGAAGTCTTGTGTGACACAATATCCCCACTACACTCCGCTCACTCCCCCACACATCCCCTCCACCCTCCTCTCTCACCACCTTATCTCTCTCCTACCCCCACACCTCTCTCCTACCACCACACCTCTCTCCTACCTCAAAACTTTTCTCCCCTACCCTCCTCATCATCACCACACTTCTCTACTACCACCACCATCCTCTGTCACCACCATACTTCTCTCTCACTACCACACTTCTCACCCACCACTAAATTCTCTCTTATCACCGCACTTCTCTCCACCACCAAATTTCTCCCTCACCCCCACACTCCTCTCCCACCACCATCTCCTCTCCTCACCTCCTCTCCCCCACCTCCTCTGCCCCACCTTCTCTGCCCCACCTCCTCTGCCCCACCTCCTCTCCCACCACTATACTCCTCTGCAACCATCACACTTCTCTACCCGCACTACACTCCTCTCCCATCCACACCTTTTCTCCCACCACCACTCTCCTGCACCTCCACACTCCTCTCCTACCACCACACCCCTCTCTCACCACCACACATCTCTCTCACCACCATACCTCTCCCCCACCACCATCTTCTCTCCCACCACCACACTCCTCTCCCCCCCCATCACACTCCTCTCCCACCATAACACTCCTCCATCCCTCTCTTGTGTACTATTCTGTTTTTAGTACCAACTGTGAAAAATTTGTGTATGTTATTAACATAAGTATAATCAATTAGTTAGATGCGAAGAAAACCTAAAGCTCGAGGAGGACTCCGGAATAAACGAGGCTTATGGAAGGAAGAAGGGCATTATGAGAAGGAACTCAGGCCGTTCTTAGAAAACACCGAGGAATGACAAGCGAGAAACAACTTGTGTGGCGTCACCGGGAAAAGGATTAATGAGGCATGAATTCCGAAAAACAGATAAATTATGTGAGTAATAAGGGGATGTTAAATAACGAATGACGTCACAGCCGATTGGTTGGCATCACGTGAGGCGAAGTGGTGTATTTGTGGAGAACATTTTGCAAGTTTGAAAACTTGAAACTACTGAAGTAGTCAATTTAGAACTTTATTCGACTCTTCCATTGCTAAGGAAGTTTATTATCCGTTGATACAGATTAGCTATTCTACCTTTTGCAATAACTAGACCGTTATTATTGGCTTAGTTTTCGTACACCTTATATTTAAACGGCAAAACTGTAGATGCACAGTTAAGGAAAGGCTCCAGGGCTTAGCCTAATATGTGCAGAGTATAAAAGCACAAGTCTATAACATTAATAATAATTTTTTATACAAAACATAAAATTATTCAATACTTCAAACTACAGGCAAAATCAAAGCAAAGTAAAGCAAAAAGAAAGGGGAACAAACACGGCTATATATCTAGCTATCTCTACTGCTTTATTTTATTCATGAAATGCATATTTGAACAGAGGCAGATTCGTCAGTTCACCCATGCCAATGTTTGTCTGCCTTTGGCCTTTGACAACATGTTAAAATATGTAACGATGTCTGCAGCGATTTTGAACTGGGAGCTGAGCAACGGCGAAAATGCTGTCCTTCATTTAAAAGTGTGAATTGTTGCAACGGCAATGAACAGGTTTTGCATCTCATATAAAGTTTGAGTATTTACCCCTTATATCCCTTCTATATTTCGGTAGGACTGTACTTGAAGTAAGAGGGTAGAAAAGGAATTTGCCACCCCCAATTAGGAGTGCAGGGGGCAACGACAGAGTTTGCCCCCAGTAGGAGTATGAGAGGGCAGGGTTTACCATCAGTAGAAGTATGAGGTAGCGGCGAGAGGGTTAGCTTCCAGTAAAAGTGGCAGGAGGCAGCGAAGGGGTTTGCTCCTAGTAAGCATAAGAGTGGGCAGGGGGAGGGTTAGCTCCTAGTAGGACGTAGAGAGACAGCGAGAGGGTTAGCTCCTAGTATAAGTAACAAGGGGCAGTGAAGGGGGTTGCCTCCAGTAAAAATAAAAGGGAGCGACGAGGGGTTTTGCCCCTAGTAGGAATACGAGGGGCAGTCAGAGGGTTTTTCCATAGTAGGAGTGAGAGGAGGCAGTGAGAGCGTTGGCTCCTAATAAGAGTAAGAGGGGGCAAAAAGAGTGTTTTCTCCAATAGGGGTGAAAGAGGCAGCGAAGGTGTTTGCACTCAGTAATCGTGAGAGGGGTGAGCGAGAGGGTGTGTCCCCAGTAGGAGTGAGAAAGGTGAGCGAGAGGGTTTGCCTCCAGTAGGCGTCAAATTGACAAAGAGAGGGTTTGCTCCCAGTAAGAATGAGAATCTGCAGCGAAAGGGTTTGTCCCCAGTAGGAGTGAGAAGGGATAGCGAGGAAATTTGCCCCCAGAAGGGTTCAATATGTAGAGAGGAGAGTTTGCCCAGTGTGGATGAAAGAGAAGGCAAAGGGGTTTTGCCCACAGTAGAAGTGAGAGGTGGAGCAAGGAGGTTTGCTTCCCATAAGGTTCAAAGAGGAAGAAAGGAGGTGTGCACCAAATAGAAGTTATAGGGGATGCAAGAGGGGTTTACTCAGATTATGAGGCGTGATCAGAGTAAAATAGGTAGCGATAGAGTTTGCCCCCAGTAGGAGTGAGAGGTGATAACTTGAAACTATTTGTTTTTCGCTTTAAGGGCATAAAATGACCTTTAATTTTCTGCAACTAATTTTTTCTCACACACAAGGGAAGGTAAGCATAGGAAGTAGGTCAAACTGGGTGAACTAAATAAAAGTCAACAAAAAACCGATACAATAACCAATGAAACTTTTAACCACAGTTACTGTTGGAGTCTTGCCAAATTACGTACAATAAAAGCCTTGTGTTTTTTGATTGGGTTTACCTAGTGTTTTGTATTTATAAATTTAGCTATGCAGGTTTATCTTAGAGATATATTCAACTATTACCACGTACATTGTTTATATACAATGACTAAATCTCACACTTATAGGAAATCCTATATTATAACACTCATAGCACATATAAGTGTTATAATTTCGAGTTTCATTTCACACTTTTACTTTTGTAACCATTTTGGTTTTATTTAACCCGTCTCCTTCCACCTTTAACTTCACAAATTTGAATATTTTCTACGTGTTTGTGTGTATAGATAATTGATGTTTTACTAAAATAGATTTATTCATTTAGTAAATTTAAAGGCATTTGAAGTAAATTGACAAAATGTTATTTCATGTTTTATGAAGTATTAGCCTAAGTATTGTCGAATGATACATCGATATTTTTTTACAATGCTCATTTAGCATGACAGCTTGATATATATATATATTAAAACAACATAGGTTATTCAAATACAAGAATATTTATTAATTTATATCCAAAGCTTTCTCTCTCTCTCTCTCTCTCTCTCTCTCTCTCTATATATATATATATATATATATATATATATATATATATATATATATATATATATATAGAGAGAGAGAGAGAGAGAGAGAGAAGTAAAAGTAATAAGTAAAATAGGTAAAGCTTAAGTTATTTTTCATAAAAGATTTAAAATAGTTTATATTAAACTAAAATTAAAATAAGAATATTTTTCAAACTAATAAGATATCCTTAAGACTATCATAATAATTTTGAGAATTTAGTTTTGCTTTAAACAATTCTCACCACTATAGTCGAGATCCAGGATGAACTGAATGTACCCAGGTGAGACAATCGAGAATCAGGCAAAGATGAAACACACACAAACACATAAACACACACACACACACACATACAGATACAGGTAAAACACGGATACTCTAGTTTTCTTTATGAAAATATTTTAAAGAACTTTTAAAGTCAAAACTAATTTTCAACGATTATTTTATTATTATTAGAATGCTATATTATAAATCGAAAATATTTGAAGTTTTGGCTTCATAATTATATCTAAAAGTCAACTCTAATAAAAAAATTTAATCTGAAATCGTTACAACAAACGTAGAACTGATGGCATCGATTTCCTGCTTCCTTACAATGTAATTTCCTTGAAGCATTAGCGCTATCTGTCGGAAATCAGATAAAACACACAACTTTTAAAGTCATTACCAACAAATTGCATTCTCTCAAACTGATAATCTGATTTCTGTGATCAAAATATATGTATAGCTAACTTTCATACACACACACACAAGCGAGGACGCGCGCACAATTCTATATGTTTCATACACTCACTTTTTGCGAGGCTTTAATGCGAGGTTTTAAACTTGTAAACTATATTTAAAAAAGGAGATTCTGAAGAATAAACAATAACAGACAAACAACTCTTAATGCAAATAATCTGACATTCTCGATTGAATCATTGAGTTACAGAATAATAGTGATAAAATAAACTGTTTAATATCTCAGTTAACATTATATTAGTATCCAACGGCTTAATTAGCTATTGAGAATATTGGCGAAAACTAGAGAGTATTTTGTCTGTGTATCTGTATGTGTGTTTGTGTGTGTGTGTGTGTGTCTGTGTGTGCGTGCATGTGTGTGTGTGTGTGTGTGTGTGTATGTGTGCTTGTGTGTGCGTGCTTGTGTGTCTGCCCTTTGTGTGCACACACGTGTGTTTGTGTATGTGTGCTTGTGTGTGTGTAAGATATTTATTATGTATAATTAGTTTACTGTAATTATATACATTCACCGGATTAATCTCCATAACACACACACACACACACACACACACACACACACACACACACACACACAAGCGCACAAACACACACACAACAAACAAACACACACAATATTACACCCTTGGCGAAATTCCCTTAGTGCACAAAGGCAGACCAGAACACATTCCATGCATATAACTGAGCTATACCGAAACTCGTGCTAAGTCTATCCTTCTAAGCTACGGTAGAGCAAAATCATAAGAACAATTATTGCCTGCAGGTGCTTCTTTTCCAAAACATTACATAGAAATAAATATTGCGACAGTCATATAAATGTGAGAACAACCCTGTACAAAAACTATTTACTTTAAAAGAGGAGCGCGAACAACCATGGTACACCCGCTACAAGTAATTCCCTCACAACAATAGGAAGTATCTTATACAATGGCATGTTTGCGCAACCATTGTGACACTCCAAATGAGTTTAGATGTTGGCTTCTAAGTTTATTGCGAACACTTCAACGTTCCACTTTATTAAGATCATTGATTAATTTGAGAAGACGTCTTTAGTGAAACGTATCTATCTTTAGTTTTAGATAGATAACATTTGATAAATCGTTATAGATAGACTACCCTCTGCTATATTTGTGTTACAACCCTGTGTGTGTGTGTGAGAGAGAGAGAGTGTGTATGTTTTGGTAAATGAAATGAATCCGATTATTATACATAATTACCGGTAGAACAATTATACATTGTTACAAACAGCCGTAGAATGTTTCTATTCCCCAAAATAGAATTTAGAATGTTCCCCCGTTAAAAGGATGCCGGGAGAGGTATTCGTTCGAAATGAATTCCATTTACTTGCGATAAACTGTAAAATAAATCGAAAAATCTATGAGAAAGCTCTCTCAACAATTTTATAAATGTAACAAGCACTTTTAGAATTATTGTAAATGATAAGAAATAAAATACATTTTTTTTGTTGAAAAAACCCCAAATAAGTTTTCCTTTACCAATCTTGTTTCCCAATAATAATATGAATATGATACAAAAAACTAAGAAAGGATCACTACTTCAACATTGCAATAGGCTATGAAACAGAACTCGTCTGGGTGAGAGTTAGGTCCCTGGAACCTTGCTCCCTGTCGGGGTAAAGGGGACTCCACCCCAGGCAGCACACTGGATCTATAATAGGGTGTATTGCTTTTGTTCTGAGGTGTTTTTGGTGCATGTACAATGTACTTGTATTAACAATTTTTACTGCAAAAATTATGAAATTAAAATTCCACGCAGATCTAGAAATGTGTAAGACGAAGACATGGCTTTGAACACAAAACATAAAATTCGCAATAATATACAGAATGACAAAAATATAATAAAAAAAATACAACTAGGTTGAATTACAATATAACAAAGTAATTTAATTTAAAACACTTTTATATTGAAATTATATAAAATTATCTATTTTGTGATTTTATGGCGATCGACCAATCAGAAAATTACCATGTGGGAAGAATGGGAAATAATTGTGAATAAGACAGAACTTTGATAAAAAAATTTAACCTCCTGATGTGGGAACATAGAATACGTTAATGTATTAGTTTTAAAACATCGAATATTACTTAGCTCAAGTCATATTATTTATAGTTTTGTAATTACACGATTTGCAAATATTTACAGAAATAATATTAATGAAAGGCTACATCCCGTTTATGAATTTCAAGAAGTTAAGCGTTGAACGCCTGCGGAATGGCAATACGATAACCCACAACAAACCTCGGTTATTTGAATGTCGAGCACCTTGATTAGTTGAATTGCGCCTAACATGGTTAGTTGAACGTCGTGCATCTTGATTAGTTGAACGTCGCATACCTTGGACATTTGAACGTTACGTATCTTGTTTAGTTGAAACCTTGTCCATTTGAAGCCTACCCAGCTACGTTCAGGTGATAACAATTTCCATGTAAAGGATAGAGAGTTCTTGTAGTCAGAGATGGTTACATGAAGATCATAGAGAACCCTACTGAGCCTAGAGATGAGGACGTGAAAGGATGAGGAAATCACTATAAGTAGTAGTTAGGGAGTATCACTGCTCGTGTATTCAGCGCCGCTTCTGTGATCTTGCCAATTCACGCAATTAATGATCTTAGTGGTGCACAAATAACGAACGTTTGCCAGTATTTATTGACAAATTTCTGCGCATAATAGATTGACAAATTTCTAACACTACCTTAATCGTTTGATAATAAAGTTGGCTTGACAGCCGGTAAGGACGGCCAAGAGCGCGACAGTGTGCTTTGTTTCTTGTTAATTGCCTGCAGCCTTTCTTGTACTTGGACCCATTGTTACGGCTGCTGTATTGTTCTTCTCCTAACCCAAGTAGTAAATGGGAAATGTTGAACTTGAAACCAAGGAGTATTGGTCAAATTATTTCAATTATAATTTTATAAGTATTTTAACATTACAGAACAAATTAATTACAGAATAAATGTACAGATTAGAAATCTTATAATATATGTATCTCCAAAATTACTTATTTCAATCTAATTAAAATATTATTTTGTTATTATTATACAGGTCTATATATATATATATATATATATATATATATATATATATATATATATATATATATATATAAGCTTTTATATATTAATTACATATATTAACTTATAATATACGAGTATTATTACAGAAACCTTTATTAATATATATATTATTTCTTGTTTTCCTTTTTTAAGAAAGGGTATGCACTTGCATATTTTGCGTTATTTAGATCAGCACTGTCCAAAAATACTTCTGAGTGCCCAATTACGCTCTTATATAGGAATACAAATTCAAACAAGTTTTAAACATTTTAAAAATGTCTTGAAAATAAATTCCTAAAATATCTTTGAAACAAGTGGATACCATTTTTTTTTGTATTATATTTTATTTAATAACACGCACTTATTTTTTCACTATTAGTTCCGGATATATCAAAAGAGGATTGCACTCTCAATGACTTCAAGTAAGGTGAGAAGTAAGCGCGCGAGAGTGTGTGTGTGTGTGAAAGAGAGAGAGAGAGAGTGTGTGTGTGTGTGTGGGAGAGAGTGTGTGTGAGAGAGAGAGGGAGAGAGAGAAAGAGAGAGAGAGAGAGAGAGAGAGAGAGAGAGAGAGAGAGAGAGGATTTAGATAAAGAAGCAAAGTGCAATTTGGCGTAACAACTACTTTGGATTGTCTTACTTACTTTTCAGTAATTACTGTACTCACTACGCAAGTTTACACGTAAGGAAACTTTGCACTGTTGATCCTGTAACAGTGTTAGCATTTATCCAAAGTTTACTTAACGTAATGCGTCATTAAGCACGCCAAAACGTCCTGCGCTCCATTATAAAATCATACACGACCGCCCTCAAGCGCCTATTATCCCAACCCCTGCTTTTGGCTCAACGCCAAACCAGTGCAATACTTCTTGTTTGATTGCGTCCAAGTGAAATACGGTACACTTTGTCTTCCCTCGGCCTTATTTGATGGGGTTTTCTGTATCATAAAGAAGTTGAAGAGCAACAACTCGTACCTATTATAGCGCCATTTTGGAATTATGTTTATTTATATTTATTTTGGCGACCGGGGCAATTTGACTATTATCGCTTATAAAGGAGAAACACCAGTGTGAATGCACGAAGTGTGATACGGACAGAGAAGGGGTCTGTATCTCATCCTTGAAGGGTAGCTCTTGCCCTGACCAAGGTACACCTTAGGACCAAGGTGAAAGAAAATGCTAGAAAGGCTAACTGGAAGAACGCTGATGCAGAAAACCAGAATGAAGACCCCTCCGAGGAGAATCGTTGAACAGGTTTGGATATGCATAAACTGTCATCACAAGAAATGATAGACACACAGATACCATAAAACAATTAGAAAAAAGGGAACAAAGTGTTTCGATATAAATTTGTGTTGGACATGAAGAGAATCACAAAACTAATAACAGACATTACCAACACGCAAACATATACAAGAACATATATAACAGTAACAGAAAGCGTTCGAACAACTGGGCGTCGCAGACGTAATATAAAGGAAAAGGAAAATACCTTTAAATTTATGGGGAGTTCTAAATTCTTGTTCCGGGGGTGGCACTGAGTGATCGAATCTTTTTTGAGTATTACCTGATGTATAAATAATAGGACAGGACGGTGTTCTCAGCCATAAACAAAGCTTCGACTACACTGTGGCCAAATAAATGGAACCTAAGTAAAAGCTGTGAACTGGACATAAGCCTTTGTAAGCCAGCTATTACTCTCTAGGATTAACGCAAGAGTTTGAGGTGGCCCTTGGGAGCATCCATTGTGCTTTACAACAGAAAATGCCACACTGAAAACAATATCGGCTTTATCCTCCCTGTACAATTGGGTTATTTCTGATATAAACAGTTTGCCAATGGGTTGAAGAAACAAGTAATATAGAGTAAGATGTTTTAAAGTTAATGCCTACTTAGGTCAACAAAGGTAAATTTTATTCTAATTACTTTTTATTAAAGAACTACAATTAATATAAATAAAGTAACATAACCTATGCGTTAAAACAGCTGTTTTACCACATAACCTATAACCAGCTGTTTTATGAAATAATATGTTATCGCTTATTCTAGACCTAATGGGACGAAATAACTTTATTGCATACCTTGCCCCTTTCGTGGAACGCTTTTCTCCCGTATAAAATTAAATTAATACATTAAATTTAATGAATGAATTCATATTTGAAAAAACTGTATTAATATCGTGTTATCCCCTACAAGTTAAAAATAATAAAAAGTATTTTATTAACAAATGAAAATTTGAAAAAGATATAGGAGTGTTTACTAGTAGAAGGAATTGAAAAATTGATCATTGTCCAATAGAGTTGACAGAATACGCATTATTAAAACTTGAAAAGAACGCAAATAATAACGGCAAGAGCTTCCAACATTCACATTAAACGGAAATATTACTTTGTGGCGGGGCCCCTGTGGAATAACATACAATCTTAGTAGTTTTCAATTCCAGGCCACAAATTTTAGTTTTAAAAGAAAGAAAATTAATTGTTAATTTTATTTCTTACAGAGAGAGAAATATGACAGAACGAAAACAAAAAGGTAGAAAAACGTTTTAAGTTAAATGTAGAGTACAAAAGTGAAACTAGAACTAACGTAGGATATAGTAATAAAGTAGTTTTTTTTAAACAATTTAAACCTGTTCGCAACATTTTATAAAATTTAAATTAAGTTAAAAACCTTAAAAAACAATAAAAGTTATACATTTTTGTTCATGATGAAAGAAGTCATAGGAATCTGAAATATAATATTTAATAAGAAATTATCACAGACTAGTGCTCGGTATCGTGAGACCTTCATCATGGGACTGGCGCTAGTCATCAGTTCGGGAGTCAATAGTTTGTGGTTGGATTCGTGGGTAGGGGAGGGGATTGTCAAGGTTGCTTGAAGGTCCCCCCAACATAAGGAATGGTTACAGACTAGTACTCCGGATCGTGGCATCAAACTTTCGTCATAGGACTGACGCTAGTCACCAGTAAGGGAGTCAATAGTTTCTGGTTGGATTCGTGGGTAGAGGAGGGGATTTTCAAGGTTGCTTGAAGGTCCCCCCAATATAAGGAACGGTTACAGACTGGTACTCCGGATCGTGGCATCGAACTTTCATTTTGGATCTGACGCTAGTCACCAGTTCGGGAGTCAATAGTTTGTGGTTGGATTCGTGGGTAGGGGAGGAAATTGTCAAGGTTGCTTGAAGGTCTCCTTAACATAACGAATGGTTACAGACTAGTACTCCGGATCGTAGCATCAAACTTTCATCTTCGGTCTGACGGTAGTCACCAGTTCGGGAGTCAATAGTTTCTGGTTGGATTCGTGGGTAGGGGAGGGGTTTGTCAAGGTTGCATGAAAGTCCCCCCTATATAAGGAATTGTTACAGACTGGTACTCTGGATCGTGGCATCGAACTTTCGTCTTGGGGCTGACGCTAGTCCCCAGTTCGGGAGTCAATAGTTTGTGGTTGGATTCGTGGGTAGAGGAGGGGATTTTCAAGGTTGCTTGAAGGTCCCCCCAATATAAGGAACGGTTACAGACTGGTACTCCGGATCGCGGCATCGAACTTTCGTCTTGGAGCTGACGCTAGTCACCAGTTCGGGAGTCAATAGTTTGTGGTTGGATTCGTGGGTAGGGGAGGGGATTGTCAGGGTTGCTTGAAGTTCCCTTCCCCCCAACATAAGCAATGGTTACAGACTGGTACTCCGGATCGTGGCAACGAACCTTTATCTTGGGGCTGACGCTATAGGGCATCAATAGTTTATGGTTTCATTCGTGGGGGAGGGGAGAATTGATATAATGTCTTGAAGATTCTCCCTAGCATAATTAATAGTTAGAGACTTTTACTCCGTATCGGGTCACCAAACCTCCGTCTTGGACTGGCGCTAGTC
Organism: Prosapia bicincta; assembly: GCA_036971475.1. NCBI lineage: Eukaryota > Metazoa > Arthropoda > Insecta > Hemiptera > Cercopidae > Prosapia > Prosapia bicincta. Next base: position 151,530,276 of record JBAIZL010000004.1, on the reverse strand, counting down.
AGAAGTCACGAGTTTGAGGTTAGATTTAAGGGAGGGGGTTTTGTCAAGGTGGCTTGAAGAATCTCCCATTCATTTGTATCTACTTCGTTTTCTATTGAACGGAGGGATAAAAGCTTGTCTCTCGTGACCTCAGGTTTATTTTTCGCAATATTTCCTTCTTTCAATTATTTTTCTATAAACACTACATTATTTACAGGATCGTTTTTTGTCTCAAAGGACATTTTTTTTTATAAACAAATGTAAAACTTTAAAATTATTTCTTTTTCATTTTAAAAGATTTGTTTAGATAAAAGCACAAAACAAGTTGAAGGCTTTCGTCGTTTTAATTATATACGAGCATCAAAGCCAATTAAAACTTTAAAATTATAAGTTACTTAGCTCTTCAAGCCGGAAGTGCTGTGCTGCACTTAGCGTTCAGATGAAGCTCGTCTACTTCAGCGCCATCTACATTAGGCATCGGTTTTCCGTTCAAAGCAACCAGCTACTTTCGTTTGGATCTAGTGAGTCTAGAACCTCGGAGCTTTAGTCGCCAAACCCGGTACTTTGGGCATCATAGCCGAGGTTCACGTTCAAACTGTTGTCGGAGACGGGTCAAAACACTCAAAAACTTATTCAAATATTTTTAAAACTCCACATTTTTTAATTCCTTCTATTAGTTGGCACTCTCCTTCTATAGGCCTATATCTTGTTCAAAATTTCAATAGTTAATTAAATACTTTTCATTTATCAACTTAAGCTCAAATACATTTTTTTAAACTTGTAGAGGACATTTGATGTTGATACAGTTTTTTTTCAAATTAATATCATTTCATTAATTGAAATTATTAATTTTAGTTTTAATTGAAGAAAAACCTTTCACAAATGAGGCAAGGTATGCAATATAGTTATTTCGTCAAATTTGGCTTGAAGTATGTAATAACATATGATTTCGTTAGACAGCTGTTTTATGTTATAGGTTATGTGCTGGAAGATCTGGTTTACAGTTCCAAAAATTATGCGGTGGGTACTTTATTTTTATTAATTGTAATTGTTTAATAGAAAGTAACTCAAATAAAATTTGTCTTGTTGACCTAAGTAGGAATTGACGTTTTGTTTATATTACTTGTTTATGTGGAAAATGGTATTAAAAAATGAAAACCATTTCTTATTTCATTGTAAATGCGTTATTATTAGGTTTTGTGTGACCACTTTCGTCGAAATTAAAAGGAAATCATAAATTTTACACTTTTATTTATTTTGCTTCTTCGAAACAGTTCACGTTTTCCAAAAGACAGTTCAAAAGACAATTCCATTACTGTGATTAACATAACCTCTAATTTAAATTTTATACTCAACAATTACCTAAAATGTTTCTTCAACTTCTTAGTTAAAATGTTACTTCCTTTCTTTTTCTATTATGTTAATTTTTAGGATTTCGTGTTTTAGTTTTAAATTAAATATCAATGTAGTGGTTCTTTAAAACAAATTAAAGTTATTTGTATATTTTCTTATTTTTCACTTTTATTCAAAAATGAAATTTATTCTATAGTAGGCCTACTGTTATTAGTAACATAAAAGTACAAATATGATCTAATTATTAAAAAAAAACTTATTAAAATTGCTTGTTGTATTCATCTTGATTTCACTGATAACGTCCTGAATAATTATTTGAAGAACTAAGTGAAATCTATAAACGTACTTGCTGACACGTTTCAAAATCGTCGTTTCATCAAGGAAGTCTAATCTATGTTAGGTTAGGCTTAACCTCGAGTAACACAAAGTTACTGCACTATTCTTCAACGATGCTAAGGTTTGCATAAATAAAGCTGAAACAGTTTTATTTCCTCTCAACAACAATATTACATTCCTCTGTAAATACATTTACGGACATTAAATCTGACATAATAACGCCCTCCACAAGTCGGTGCATTCAAAGACGTTGTTTAAATAGTGAATACTGTACGTCGAAATGAGAGAAACAATCTGTGATGAAAGCAGAAATGGAATTCTTTACAAAATGGCGGCATTCTGAAGCAAAACACGGTTATTAAATTGTTAATGAGTGATTATACTAATAAATAGCGTCATAGCCTTGTATTTAACGTATTTGTTTCACTGGATTTAAATTTGATAATTAATCTTGGCTAGACATGTGCTTGCAGCAATGATACATTGAACTATTTTCTTTAACTCAATAATAAAACCTGCATAAGTATGATTACTTAAATATTACAAATTACGATTGCAAAAGTTACTTTTTAAACAAGTTATATTAAAAACAAAATTTGTAATTGAATTCCTACTGACGTTAACCAATATATATATATATATAAAGAACTTTATTATAAAGTTCTTTATTATTACACAAGAATACATATTGCGATATATATATATATATATATATATATATATATATATATATATATATATATATATATTTAAGTTACCCTAAATTCATGATATTGTATGGTAACCATGGCAACAGTTTAAGGTTGTACAATGGAAGTTTTGACGACAACCAGAATCTTTTGGGGGGGGGGAGTCGTATAAGTCTTTGAAAGAGATATTTTTAGGTATTTTTAGGCAGTCTTGAGGGGGTTAGACTTCGAACATGAAGATCCTCAGTTCAAATCAGGCTGGACCCTACAAATTTTATAATTTAAATACTGAAAAAATATTTGAAAAAAACTGTGGTAGCATCAATTTGTTATCCACTATAGGTTAAAAAATATACTTGTACTTGATTAGCGTACTTGAATAAAAACGTATTTTATTAACGATTAAAAATTTGTACAAGATATATATATATATATATATATATATATATATATATATATATATATATATATATATATATTTATATATATATCAGGAGAGTATGCGCTAGTAGCAGGAATTTAAAAATTATTAGCTACGCCGAAAGTTTACCTTTTTGAGAAGTTTGTAAAAATTGCCCGCGATATATTGTTGTGTTATCAGTGAGAACAGGTCAACAGTTAATGGGATAGACAGGTATCAAAGAAAGACTTCGTCTCTAACGAACCATCCTGAGCAGTGCATTCTGATTCGAGATATCTCTTTATCCCGAGTGATTCTATCGAGGCCATAAAGACGCGTTATTAGTTACTTCCCTCAATAAGACGAAGGACGAAACTAGATGGACCTATGGAAAAGACATACAAATCTCCTTGGATTGGGAACATTAGAAAAAAAATAAGCATTGATAGTACAAGATTGCTAAGCTGAGGTAGAACTGCCTTCAAAGAGAGTGAAGAGAGGTGCCCACCAACTACCCGGTGGAGAATTATAGAACTAGTGGCTCACAGAACCTAGTTGACACAGAGGTAGGTTTAAAGACATTCACTACTAAAAACAACTCATTACTATTAATCACTTAAACAATAGTTTATGACTATCCGAACTTTAAATTTAGTGAATTTGTTTAAAACTTACTGAGACAGAACGTTTTCGATCGCTATGTGCCGATCTTCATTAGTGTCTTCTGCCTGACTATTGTTTAAGTAATTAATAAGATTCACAGAACGTAATGGACTACAAAATTCAAGAATTCAACTCATTACTAGTAACTCATTTACATAACCTCATCCTGAAAATGAGACACTGGTTTTGTCAACTAAACAATTTTCACTCAAGGTCACTAACTCACGCACGCAAGCACGCGAGCATAGGCACACACACACACACACACACACACACACACACACACACACACACACACACACTAACACAAACACACACACACACACACACAACACAATACCCAAGGAGTATTAGTTTTTACACCTGTTATAACTATTTCTCCTAATAAACCTTCATCCCCTAAATCGACCAATCTAAGCCCACGTCGTCATGTTTTTAACAATATGTAGTTTGATATTCGCCGATATTGATAATTCCTAATCCGAACGGCCGCACAAAAGGGCAGCTAATTTAGAACTGACTTTTGCTTGTTTGTAAAGAGCGGCGTGGAGGCGGTCCACCCGCCAGTCTGCTCTATCCACCCAAGCAAGCAAAAGGTCACTCAAGAGAACCTTTGAGTCCACCCGTACCCAAAGTCGGATTGTTACCAGCAATATTTACGTTTCCTTTTTCATGCCATCGGTATGAGAGGGAGGACGACCGACAATTTTCCTCAAAATAATAATCCTTATGATAACCTGGGATAGTTATATAGCCTGGGAGAACCCATACTTGTAGGTATTTTACTTTTGTATATTTGCGTGCGTGCGCACCTGCTTGATGCAGCAACTATACATTACACTGGTGAGTGTAGAATCCACCTAGCAGCAGTCTACGATAGAATTATCTTTGATACCTAAATAACTAGTATATAATTTTTTAAAGTCAAATCCTACTTGAATCAACAAAAAAAAAATTATTTTATTATATTTTTTAATTCTATAATTACTACTAATATAAATATGTAAATGCATTTGTAAGAGTAGTCTAATAATATAAAGTGGTAAGATAAAAAACTAATTTCCTTGCAATTTTCCATTTCCCTCTCTATATATGGTGCTGGACTGTTATTTTTGTTTGTTACTTTTTATACGCTTTTTTCGTCGCTTGCATTGTGTTGTAGTTTTTTTTGTTGTTTCCTATCGCATTATCCGTTTGTAAAGCAAGGTTTGATATTTAAGGTTTACAATGAAAGTTACGACGACAAACAGATGGAATCAAAAGAAAAATTCATATACCTCATCGAGAAATATACTTCTAGCTATAAGGAAGCTGGCTCAGTGTCAAAGCCCTAGACCTTGTACATGAAGATACTCAGTTCGAATCCTAGACCTCCCAAATTTTTATATTTTAATTATTGAATAAATATTTGGAAAAACATGTATTAACACCAATTGTCATCCACTATAGGTTTAAAAGAAATGTGTTTAAACTTCATTGGATGAATACAATGTTTTTTATTAACGATTGAAAATTTGTACAAGATATATGTCAGGAGAGTGTGAGCTAATAGAAGGAATTTAATAGCAATTTGGTAATCAATCCATATTAATCAACAAAATTCTCACAGCTGCAATGACTAAAAACTTAATTTCTTTCATTTATTTTTATTAGTTCACACTCTCCGTATATATATATATATATATATATATACATATATATTAAAAGAACATAGGTTATTCAAATACAAGAATATTTATTAATTTATATTCAAAGCTTTTCGTTGGTAAACAGTACCAACATCATCAGGAATGAAAATTACAATAATGTCATATATATATATATATATATATATATATATATATATATATATATATATATATATATATATATATATTGTTCAAATTTGCAATCGTTAATAAACTACCTTTTATTCATCCACTCAAGTTCAAATACATTGTTTTAATACTTCTCGTATCATTAGGTATTATTTTATCTGTAATATAAATTCCAAATTTAGCACAGTAAATAGTCCTGACACACGGGTAAATACGCCTAACTAATGCATTTCCCCCAATGTAACCTCCATTGGCAGTGTAACTTATAGATTTTATTGAGCATAACTAAACGCCACAGTACAAACGCGGAGAATAATTTACGAAAAGTCCCACAACGCTCTTATTGTCTCGGGGAACTGTTTGACAATCTCGAGATTAGTGTAGAAGCCAAGTTTTAAAGTTTTACCCAAAAACAAACCGTCGGCGTTTTGAGATGCAGAGTTTACTTAATGAGACGCTGATGTTATCGTCTGGAATCAGCCTGCAGAGGCGGGATTAAAAATAAGTTTAACGAGGGGAAATTCAGTTCTCTGAATATTTCTTCCATCAAAATTTTTCTGAAAATTTTAAACATTTCTTAGGTGACCCGTTGAAAGTAAAATCCTAATAACCTGAGTGTAAAGTCTTCACTTGTTATTTAAATTAATAACAAGTAATATAGAAAAAGAATCATTTTAAAGTCAATTCCTGCTGAGGTCAACAAAGAAAATTTATTTTAGTTACTTTTTCCTAAAAAAATTACAATTAATATAAATATTGCAGCATAAGCGTTAAAACAGCTGTTCTACAACATAACCTATAACATAAAGTCAGCTGTTTTATATCATACGTTACCACTTATTTTAAAGCAAATGAGACTAAACAACTAAACTGCATACCTTGCGCCTTTGTGAAAAGTATTCCTCCCATATAAAACTAAAATTAACTTATTATTAAATTTAATTAATGAATTAATATTTGAAAAAACTATATTAACATCAAGTGTTATCCAATACAACCATAGTAATAAAAATTTATTTGAACCTGATTGGATGAATAAAAACGTATTTTATTAACGATTGAAAATTTGAACAAGGTATATATCAGGAGTATAAGAACTAATAGAGGATCGAAATAGGACTTTGCTTTGTCCTTAAAAACACTATATAAGTTTAAAAAAATACAATACAATAAACTATTATTTATATATTCTCATAATTTTTAATTTAACGTAATTTAGGCTTAAAGTATTGACTGTCTTTAGGGCTCTGGTAGAGTAGGTCTAGCTCAGCAAGCATGCACACATGACGGTATATTTCTCCTATATCTTATACATGGAGGTTGTATGCCCCTACTTTAGTCCTACTTCAATCCATGAACCTATACTATGAGTGCTTGTAAGAGATATCAATCAGTCAAACTAGCTGATCACGAGAAAACAAATTATTGCCATTTTAAGCCATAGCCTCCTATTTTTTCAATTCCTTTTATTAGTTCACACTCTTCCTATATATATATATATATATATATATATATATATATATATATATATATATATATATATATATATATATTATACAAATTTTAAATCGTTAATAAAATACGTAAATACAGGTTTTTCAAAGGTTTATTCATTAATTAAATTTTTTTAAACTTGATGTCCTTCGGATTCGAACCGAGCAACTACATGTTTGAAATCCAGCACTTTGGCAATATAGGTATTGAGTTTTTATTGCTATTAATTAATGATTGTTGTTGATTGTACTTTATTGATTTCTCCCCACAACTTTGACATTTAATACGGTTATATATTTGCTCAATAATTTCATTACTTGCAATAAAATTTTAAAAATAAACTATTTTTTTTATTATTTAATTCCTTCTCAAGGTCTCCTCATATAAATATCTTGTATAAATCTTCAATTGTTAATAAAATACGTTTTTATTCATCCCATGAAGTTCAAATACAATTTTATAACTTATCGTGGATGACAATTAATGTTAATACAGTTTTTATCAAATACTTATTTATTAATTTAAATTTAAAAGCTTATTGTGAACGCATACTTTTACGTCAAAGTAAATGTATTATGCGCTGCAGACGTTTTCATTATGATTTCAGCATTTTAAAACAAAAAAGGGTTTCTTTGCTATTACATACAGACGTTTTCACTTTGCAACCAATTTCCTATCACAAGCCGGAACTGCTTCAGCTTTCAGGATACAATTTTACAAAAATACAATTTCCTGAAAGACAAAAGGTCCTATTTTGTACACAAAGAATTGCAGGGGAAGCTATCAACAGTGTTGAAACTGCAAAAGCTAGCTCTAATACTTTATGTACACACACACACACACACACACACACACACACACACACACACACACACACACACACACACACACACACACACACACACACACACACACACACACACACACACACACACACACACACACACACACACACACACACACACACACACACACACACACACACACACACACACACACACACACATACACACACACACACTCACACACACACACACACATACACACACACACACACACACACACACACACACACACAATATTCACGTTAAAGTCATAAAAACTCTCAACTCTTCCAATGCCTGATTGCATTAAATATCAAAAGAAAAATTAAGGATGAATAAAGAAAAAGGAAATCCCCTGTGAAGAAATTTTCTCTATTTTATCTCGGGAGCTTTGCATTCTTAATGGATCTAATCAATTAGCTTGAAAGGCAAACGGAACTGCTTTCAGATTCACTCTAAATGAGGGTAGCATAAGCTTCTCTGATAGCACTGGGGCCAGATTTAATCAAATGCTAAAACGTTTCATAAGATTACTGCATTATTTATGTAGTCTTCTTGTTGATTTTCCTATTTAATGTAAAACATCTGGATCTCTACGTGAGCTTCCTATGTACATAAGTGCGTTTTCTGGGACTGTTTATGTCTTTCCTGGTACCTTATGTTTGTTCTAAGAAAGCATTTTAAATACAGAGAGAGGGAATTTAGGATGCAATGCATAGATTATGTGATAATCTGTGGCGAATAATCGCAAGTGCAAGAAAAGCCATTCGACGACTGAAGAAATAAGAGGTAAGGATCGCTTTGATTGTGGAACATCACAATAGCAAAATGGGCATTTCAGCATCTAGGTACAACCGGTCGTAAGACGGTCCCATTAGCAAAGGGAAACTGTGACTGTAAACGATCGATTGTTCATTAGAAACGTGTTGCCAGATGGTTTTAATGGTCCTTTAGTGATTGGCACAATTACAGTGTGAGGCAGAACTCCCCTTTCCGTCTTCATCGTCTCACAAACTGTTAAGACTGTAGGCCAGCAGCAAACTAAGTAAAATTACGGAAGATTTTAGTGCTCGCGTCGAGGCTAACGTATTCATTTAGATAACTTCATTGAATCAAGATATTACGGGGTTTGTAGCGCCGTTGTTTGGTAAAACTGTTTATAGTCAATGGTTTATATATTGTCGGTTGTTAAGGTCAGAGTCAGGTATTGTAACGTCAGCTGATAAGGCCAGCGTCAGCTCATCAGTTCGGCGTCAGCTAGTGTATCGTCAGGGAATAAAGTCAACGTCAGCTAGTGTAACGTCAGCTAATAAGTTCAGCGTCAGCTAGAGTACTGTCAGCTGATGCGTTTAGCGTCAGCTAGTGTAACTTAAGCTGATAAGTTCAGCATCAGCCAGTGTAACTTAAGCTGATAAGTTCAGCGTCAGCCAGTGGAACGTCAGGTGATCAGGACAGTATCAGGTAGAGTAAAGTCAGCTGATCAGGTCGGCGTTACCTCGTGTGCGTCAGCTTATAAGTTCAGTGTCAGCTAGTGTAACGCCAGTATCAGGTAGAGTAACGTCAGTATCAGGTAGTGTAACGTCAGTTGATCAGATCAGCGTCAGCTAGTGCAACGTCAGCTCATATGATCAGCGTCAGCTAGCGTAACGTCAGCTCATAAGTTCAGCGTCAGCTAGTGTAACGTCAGGTGATCAGGTCAATATCAAGTAGTGACGTCAGATGATCAGGTCGGCGTCAGCTATTGTAACGACAGCTGATCAGGTCAGCGTCAGCTAGTGTAACGTCAGCTGTACAGGTCAGTATTAGGTAGTGTAACGTCAGCTGATCAGGTCGGTGTCAGCTATTCTAACGTCGGCTGATCAGGTTGGCGTCAACTAGTGTAACATCAGATGATAAGTTCAGCGTCAGCTAGTGTAACGTCAGCTGATCAGGTCAGTATTATGTAGCATATCGTCAGCTGATCAGGTCAGAATCACATAGTGCAACGTTAGATGACCAGGTCAGCGTCAGGTAGTATAACGTCAGCTGATCAGGTCAGCAACAGGTAGTGTAAGGTCATCTGATCAGGTCAGCATCATGTAATGTAATGACATCTGATCAGCTCAGTGTCAGTTAGTATAACGTCAGCTGATCAGGTCTCCGTCAGGTAATGTAACGTCAGCTGATCTGGTTTCCGTCAGGTAGTGTAATGTCAACTGATCTGGTCTCCGTTAGGTAGTGTAACGTCAGCTAATCAGGTTTCCGTCAGGTAGTGTAACGTCAGTTCATCTGGTCTCCGTCAGGTAATGTAGCGTCAGCTGATCTGGTCTCCGTCAGTTAAAGTAACGTCAGTTGATCAGGCAGTGTAACGTCAGCTGATCTAGTCTCCGTCAGGTAGAGTAACGTCAGCTGGTCTGGTCTCCGTCAGGTAGAGTTACGTTATCATGGGCGAACCGGCGATTTAATTACACCATTGAAACAATTTCCGCGCGAACTAGCCTCAAACGTAAACTGTTAGCAGACAAGAACGGTTTGCAACGCCCTCAATTTGTATACTAAACAACCACAAATAGAACTTAGTTTAGACCTGGCCACAAGCGTGGTCTAATTTTATGTCGAGAAATGGGAAATAAAACGAAGAAATTCTGCATGTATTTTGGACGTATAATAGTTTGGTTCCAGCAGCGCAAAAGTTAAACCTAGTAACAATAGAGCTAGTTAGGTAACTGAATGGAGACAGTTTGGAAATTTTGGGGAGTAGCTATTAATAAAACAGAAGTTATAGAAAAAAACATTAAATTGCTGTTGGATTTAGAGCTGAAAAATAGTTTCATATTATTTGATTCCATTCCACTGGAGCTACTAATTCCATTCATTTTTGTAGCCTTCTGATGATGCTAACAGTGTTAGCGAAATGTACATCAAAGTTGATCAAGTATTTGTATCCGGGTTTATTGTATAATTATTGAGCTACTAGTTTACATATAGGCCTACACTTTGGCATATATTAGTATGGAGCGATTGCCTATAGTAGCACTTACATTTTTTTTTAAATGATGACAGCCGTTTCGCGTGAGTTCCATTTTCAACTCAGAACGACACTGATCTCTTGGTTGTTTTAAAACTGGGTGGGTCATGGGATAAAACAGTTCGGAGTTATCAGTTGATTTCAGCTTTATGTTATAAAAACGCCCTCAAAGCAAAACGGTTTTAGGTAGCTACCAAGAACTAATACTTCAATCTATATAAATAAATTAACCAAGAATTGAGTTTAATGAATAGCGTTGTCTTGTGCTATTCACTAAGCTGAATGTATGTTTTTATTTTTTATTTTGGCATGACTTCAGAATAAAAAAACATTATAATAATTTGACGATACTGTTTATAGATTGCCGTTATAAATTGTTTGTGGAAAATCATTTTTTTAAAATAATGAAACAAACTCTGTTATCACTTGTGTGTAAACAAATGTGTACAAAAATAAATATTTCAAACCTCAAAGCCTTTATTAGATGCAAATAGGAAGGCGGGACTTATCCGTGAATGTGGATCAAGATATTATCACAGACGAAGACAAATTTAGAGCTGCGATTAGAACAGGAAATAAAAAAAATTCCCCGAAACGAGAACAAAAACGCGTTAGCTGACGGTGGTACGATTCACGACGAGGGGGTACTGGCCGGGAAAATGGAGACGAAGAGGAAAAAGGAGAGCGGGAAATAATTTGTCAAGTGGTCAAAAGAAGGGCGAACTAGAAGGAAGGAAAAGTCCTCCAAAATGTTTGAATACAGTCAAGAGAAATATATATTTAGAAATTATCACAAATCAAAATTTATTTAGAGTATTATTAATTTAATAAGTAATCTTACGTATAGAAATCTACATTTTTGCATTGCATTTTTACAGTTAAAGTATCTTATAAAATATTAAGTTGGGTATTGTACTATAGGCTAAAGCAAGTTTATTCAGATAGGCGATCCTGCCTAAGCGAGCCACAGTTCTGCCAACACTACCGGAAATTTTCCCTCCTTTGTTCTGCCTTCCCTTTTCCTTTTACAACACGAGCCTGTAACGGAAATTTTATTTACCTCTAAGACATGGAACATGATCATCCTCTAAGTTATAGTAGAGGACTGTTCCTTCTTACCGTAAAACAATCTAATACTTTTTTTTGTGGATAATTGGTATGAACCTTCCGTAATGGGTGCAAGAGAAGGTCTACTTCATCCTGCGCACGAGATGTAATAACTGACCACTATTTATAGTTCTAGGGGATCACTTGTCCTTCCCCTTGTCTCTCCTGGTCGTTTTTCATACAAGCACATTCGGGTAAATCTCTTAACGACCCGATAGAGAGTGTGTCTACTTCCGATGTGCGACCTTTCTGCGTTATGCGATGATTTCCCATTGTATTCTCTACCGAAAGCTTATCCCCCTTAGTCACGCTGGTTGGTTGCCTTAAAATTTAAAAACAAGTTTATTTGTTCTTTATTGTGATAATACTTAATTTGACTTGTTAACTTGAAGGTTTTCGAATTTTAATGACCTTGTTGTGTTGATGCTCGTCTGTGGTTGAACCCACCAAGTCGTTGGTCTGAGGTTCTGGTCCTTAGGTAAGGCCACCCGGAAAGTCTACCCCTGCTTTGCAGGTGCCTAAACCAAACTGATCAGAAGAGTTTATCTACAAGTATGAAAGTTTTACCACTCGAGTATAGTACAACCTCGATAAGTCGGCCTCCGTTAACTCGGATCTCCGGATAACCCGGAATGATTTTGAAGTAACATAAATATTATTAAATAAGAAATACAAATCGCATATTTGCAGTGCATGCATGAAAAGTCTCAAAACCAGAATAAAAACGTTTTCGTTCTACAGATAAACAAAATAATGAACGTAATGTTTTGTGCGTCTCATGCTAAACGAGACCACGAGATCGCAAGGCTCGAAAGCGCCTCACAAAATTAAACAGCCAAATTGACTCAGGAATAAATTGCAATGGAGTTTGTCTGTATTTACAACGGTGTTCATACACGGTGCATAATACTCTTTGATAAATATAAAGAAGTTACTCTGAAAGTACATGTCTTCTTTTAATTTTTTTTTTTTTACTCCGGCTAACCCGGATGGGCCAGATAACTGGGCCAGATGGTCCCAGTTACTCCGAATTATCGAGGCTCTACTGTACTTAACAGCGAGTGACCCCGTAGACTCTGATTGGAGCACGAGCCTCGTTCTGGGGGGGGGGGGCGGTGTCCAGCATAGGCCTTGTAGAAAGGTCTTATTAGTATCACTTGCCAAAAAGCACTTCTTTCTGATATTTCTCAGCAGACATCTTTCGCCCCTGATCGGTGCATTGTTCAATGGTGTGAGACGCCAACCGCAACACATTTTAAACGTTAAAATCTGGTAAAGTAGGCTATCTTTCACAGTTTGAACAGAAGTTCCAACAAAAATTCAAGACGGCGACTGAAAGATTCGAAACGCGATCTAGCCTTACGACAAAAGAAGTCAAGGACTTGGCCGTAGAAGGTGAGGGGGTCAAAACCTCTTATTGTATTACCACCTTAAAATAAAAAAAGGTCAATATATGTATATATATATATATATATATATATATATATATATATATATATATATATATATATATATATATAAAAGAATCGTTGTCCTGAGTGACTGACTAAGAATCAACGTAGAATCGAAACTGTAATAGGCGTAGACTTGAAATTTTCAAGTTACATTCCATTCGACGCATACTACAAAAGGTGTTTACAAAATGTTGATTTTAAAGGCTAAAAATTGCTAAATTCGTTGGAATGTGTACATGTCCCATATGAAATGCACAGAAAAAATACAGTTTCAGAGACTATGCTTGTTCTATAATTAGTATAGCTTCCTACGAGAAAATAGCCATTCCATAATCATTATCAATTATTAGTTGTTTTTAAATTTACTAAATTAACATACAAAGTGACAATTTCAAACGAATGCGGGCGAAGCCGCCACGAGGCGATAGTCTTGTATAATTCTACAAGGTTTTTCGCGTATTCAATAGCAAACAATTCTTCTCGGCCACTAATTTTATGCAATTCCACAGAGTTTCAGTTCTCGGACTTTCCGAGGAGGTTAATGCATAGCTTTGCGCAGAATTTCACCAAAGTAGGCTTCGCTCCGTAATACAACCCCCAACATTCTGCAGCGGTTTACATCTGTGCGTGTTTTAGCGCAATCGCGTGCTGGTATTCATGCATATGTAAATATAACGCTATTTCTAGTCCCGTCAAACAATCCCAATCCATATATATCATTTACGAAACACTTTTTGTAAAGGATTTAAGTAATACATAGAAAAATATGTGTTACCGTTTTACCTCATTGTAGAAACCCTGACCGATTTTTTTTTTAATCTATGGTAGAGTTTTTGTTCAGTGATGTGTCGTACAGTGTCAATAATACTAAGCTATCAAAAATATAATATAAACTATAGTATTAAAAGATAGTTTCTCAAAACATATTATTGGCAAACAAATTAAATAACTTTCAATTAGTTTTACATTCCTCTAGGTTTCGAACCATAATTGGAAACGTCTTCAGTAACTAAAAAAATATGTATACTAAATACTATCTATCAGACAACAAATTATAATTCAAATAATACAAATCCCAAGTAATACTGACAACACTAACTAACGATGTTAAGATGTATTGTACTATAGGCTAAAGCAAGTTTATTCAGATAGGCGATCCTGCCTAAGCGAGCCACAGTTCTGCCAACACTACCGGAAATTTTCCCTCCTTTGTTCTGCCTTCCCTTTTCCTTTTACAACACGAGCCTGTAACGGAAATTTTATTTACCTCTAAGACATGGAACATGATCATCCTCTAAGTTATAGTAGAGGACTGTTCCTTCTTACCGTAAAACAATCTAATACTTTTTTTTGTGGATAATTGGTATGAACCTTCCGTAATGGGTGCAAGAGAAGGTCTACTTCATCCTGCGCACGAGATGTAATAACTGACCACTATTTATAGTTCTAGGGGATCACTTGTCCTTCCCCTTGTCTCTCCTGGTCGTTTTTCATACAAGCACATTCGGGTAAATCTCTTAACGACCCGATAGAGAGTGTGTCTACTTCCGATGTGCGACCTTTCTGCGTTATGCGATGATTTCCCATTGTATTCTCTACCGAAAGCTTATCCCCCTTAGTCACGCTGGTTGGTTGCCTTAAAATTTAAAAACAAGTTTATTTGTTCTTTATTGTGATAATACTTAATTTGACTTGTTAACTTGAAGGTTTTCGAATTTTAATGACCTTGTTGTGTTGATGCTCGTCTGTGGTTGAACCCACCAAGTCGTTGGTCTGAGGTTCTGGTCCTTAGGTAAGACCACCCGGAAAGTCTACCCCTGCTTTGCAGGTGCCTAAACCAAACTGATCAGAAGAGTTTATCTACAAGTATGAAAGTTTTACCACTCGAGTATAGTACAACCTCGATAAGTCGGCCTCCGTTAACTCGGATCTCCGGATAACCCGGAATGATTTTGAAGTAACATAAATATTATTAAATAAGAAATACAAATCGCATATTTGCAGTGCATGCATGAAAAGTCTCAAAACCAGAATAAAAACGTTTTCGTTCTACAGATAAACAAAATAATGAACGTAATGTTTTGTGCGTCTCATGCTAAACGAGACCACGAGATCGCAAGGCTCGAAAGCGCCTCACAAAATTAAACAGCCAAATTGACTCAGGAATAAATTGCAATGGAGTTTGTCTGTATTTACAACGGTGTTCATACACGGTGCATAATACTCTTTGATAAATATAAAGAAGTTACTCTGAAAGTACATGTCTTCTTTTAATTTTTTTTTTTTTACTCCGGCTAACCCGGATGGGCCAGATAACTGGGCCAGATGGTCCCAGTTACTCCCAATTATCGAGGCTCTACTGTACTTAACAGCGAGTGACCCCGTAGACTCTGATTGGAGCACGAGCCTCGTTCTGGGGGGGGGGGCGGTGTCCAGCATAGGCCTTGTAGAAAGGTCTTATTAGTATCACTTGCCAAAAAGCACTTCTTTCTGATATTTCTCAGCAGACATCTTTCGCCCCTGATCGGTGCATTGTTCAATGGTGTGAGACGCCAACCGCAACACATTTTAAACGTTAAAATCTGGTAAAGTAGGCTATCTTTCACAGTTTGAACAGAAGTTCCAACAAAAATTCAAGACGGCGACTGAAAGATTCGAAACGCGATCTAGCCTTACGACAAAAGAAGTCAAGGACTTGGCCGTAGAAGGTGAGGGGGTCAAAACCTCTTATTGTATTACCACCTTAAAATAAAAAAAGGTCAATATATGTATATATATATATATATATATATATATATATATATATATATATATATATATAAAAGAATCGTTGTCCTGAGTGACTGACTAAGAATCAACGTAGAATCGAAACTGTAATAGGCGTAGACTTGAAATTTTCAAGTTACATTCCATTCGACGCATACTACAAAAGGTGTTTACAAAATGTTGATTTTAAAGGCTAAAAATTGCTAAATTCGTTGGAATGTGTACATGTCCCATATGAAATGCACAGAAAAAATACAGTTTCAGAGACTATGCTTGTTCTATAATTAGTATAGCTTCCTACGAGAAAATAGCCATTCCATAATCATTATCAATTATTAGTTGTTTTTAAATTTACTAAATTAACATACAAAGTGACAATTTCAAACGAATGCGGGCGAAGCCGCCACGAGGCGATAGTCTTGTATAATTCTACAAGGTTTTTCGCGTATTCAATAGCAAACAATTCTTCTCGGCCACTAATTTTATGCAATTCCACAGAGTTTCAGTTCTCGGACTTTCCGAGGAGGTTAATGCATAGCTTTGCGCAGAATTTCACCAAAGTAGGCTTCGCTCCGTAATACAACCCCCAACATTCTGCAGCGGTTTACATCTGTGCGTGTTTTAGCGCAATCGCGTGCTGGTATTCATGCATATGTAAATATAACGCTATTTCTAGTCCCGTCAAACAATCCCAATCCATATATATCATTTACGAAACACTTTTTGTAAAGGATTTAAGTAATACATAGAAAAATATGTGTTACCGTTTTACCTCATTGTAGAAACCCTGACCGATTTTTTTTTTAATCTATGGTAGAGTTTTTGTTCAGTGATGTGTCGTACAGTGTCAATAATACTAAGCTATCAAAAATATAATATAAACTATAGTATTAAAAGATAGTTTCTCAAAACATATTATTGGCAAACAAATTAAATAACTTTCAATTAGTTTTACATTCCTCTAGGTTTCGAACCATAATTGGAAACGTCTTCAGTAACTAAAAAAATATGTATACTAAATACTATCTATCAGACAACAAATTATAATTCAAATAATACAAATCCCAAGTAATACTGACAACACTAACTAACGATGTTAAGATGTATCTCCAACAGGTGACCAAATCAATGGATAAGGAAGAATTGTACAAATTTGTGACTGATTTTATTAAAACAAACAAGTTTTAAATTTTATCTAAATAAAATGATAAGCCGTTTAAATTTAAGTCAGTAATTTCTTAAAAAATATAATGTCTCGTCCAAATATATTAATAAAAATAAGTAATATAAAACAAATTAAAGTCAATTCCTACGGAGGATAACAAAGAAACAATATTATTATTGAAACTAATGTTTAGGTATTGGAAAGTTAACGCAGTGCCAAAGCGCGCTACACTTTAATCATAAAGATTCTCAGTTCAAATCCCGATGGACCCCCAAATTTTTATAATTTAATTATTGAATAAATATTTCAAAAAAACTTTATTGACAGTAATTGACATCCAATATATGTTAAAACATTTATTTGAACTTGATTGGATGAATAAAAACGTATTTTAATAACGATTGAAAAATTGAACAAGATATATATCAGGGTGTAAGCTAATAAAAGGAATTTAATAAAGAACATAAATTTGGTTGACACAATACTAAAACTGGAAGAATCGAAACGTACAACAACGTATTTAAATGAGTTGCATGTTGTCTACGTTTTTGTCTATAATTGGTCTAATAAATCAAATTAATATTACTATAGGGGTAAAATTTCATAATAACGTAATAAAATGATTGGAGTGGGTATTAAACCGCTCTATTAACAGAGGGAAGAAATAATGTTGTTTTCGGTTAGTGGTACTGCCTACACAAACATTATTCCCCCAACTCTCAGTACAGTACCAAATGATCCTTATATCCTTACCCTAATCCGATCTTTCACTAAAGATTCCGATTGTGAACGATGTTCTGTAACTTGGCGTGAAAGTTCTGTAACTTATACACCATCAATAAAACTGAGTATGGCGCTCCTGTAATAACATTTACGTTCCTAAATACTCAACTCAGTTCGGTTTCAGGCTCTCAAACCTACCCCTACACAGCTTCCCTCCCACTTAATTAAGAAGCAATTAATTCTCCGTGCAAAGGCTATAATTACAAAGCAATAGAAAAGGTATTTTTCTCGCCTCCGCGCCAATCTTCATGCAAATGAAGAATCAATTCTATGCCAATTTAATTAAGTTAAATTGAATTCTAACGCTCTGATTTTCTTTGAAAATTATTTTTTAATTTAAAGGGTATATGATTAATTATTTTGTTCTTAGTAATTATTTTAAATCACCTTTTAAATTTACTTTAAAAAAATTGAATAATAATAAAATTAATTTGTATTTGTATAAGAACAAATAGAAGCAAATATAACAACAATAGAGATTCGTATATGTTTCTAGTAGTTAGGTGGTATAAATATGTTTTGAAATGTATTTCAAACAAATTACGTTCAGCGATGTAAAGCGAATTACAGTAGAGTAACGTATAGCGAAGTGCGGATGCTGAGAATTCCAGGACTCATAGAACAGGGTGGTGGTAAAACAGGACTCGTAGAACAGGAATCGATGGTAGGAAGGTGGTAGTAGGAAAATGGTAGTGCAGGACATAGATGACGGAAGCTTTTTTCGCGGGAGTTCCTGTTCCCGTAGTGGGTAAAAGCGTCATGGAACGATGAAGAGGAAATTAAGAAGTTTGATCATTCTACTCGGATGGAGCATAAGGACAAGACGATGGAGCTTACAAAAACATTTCCTGTACTTGAACTGGATCCATTTAACTAGGTCATCTACAAATAAAGTGTATGGACCTAGACTCAAGCAGAAGGGCAATATGAGGTGTATCTCTTGGAAGTATTTCTCCTAATTGAACTGGAATTATTTAACAAGATTATGTACAAATAGGGCGGGTGGGAATTCTGTTCGGATGTACCTAGACTAAGGCACAAGGACAAGATGATGGATTGATGGATCTCAAGGCATTATTTCTCCTAATTGAACTGGAAACATTTAACAAGATCATCTACAAATAGGAAGGGTGCGAATTCTGCTCAGATGGACCTAGACTCAAGTACAAGGACAAGATGATGGATTGATGGATTTCACGAAACTGTTTCTCCTAATTGAACTAGAAACATTTAACAAGATCATGTACAAATAGGAAGGGTGGTAATTCTTTTCGGATGGACCTAGACTCAAGCACAAGGACAAGATGATGAATTGATGGATCTCACGAAACTATTTCTCCTAATTGAACTAGAAACATTTAACAAGTTCATCTACAAATAGGAAGGGTGGGAATTTTGCTCGGATGGACCTAGACTCAGGCACAAGGTAAAGATGATGGATTGATGTACCTCAATGCATTATTTCTCCTAATTGAACTGGAAACATTTAACAAGATCATCTATAAATAGGAAGGGTGGGAATTCTGTTCGGATGGACCTAGACTCAGGCACAAGGACAAGATGATGGATTGATGGATCTCACTAAAGTATATCTCCTAATTGAACTAGAAACATTTAACAAGGCAATTCGGTTTGAAAGGACCGAATTCGATATCAGGCATAAGGAGAATGAAGGGATCTTACAAAGACATTAATACTAAGCTCAAGGGTGTAACCAGCTAAACAGTTCCAGGGAGTGTTCCTCGTATGTTCCTATTATATTCCTAAGTGGAAACTATGAAAGAAAAACTGGATAAGAACCATATAACCACCAAAAAACTCTTTTTTTATCTGGATGCAGTTATATAATACAAATGAATTGATTCTTAGAATTTTTAATAGAATTAGTGAAGAATTTTAAGGTTAGAGTTTAATTAACTATCTAATTCAATGAATAAAAATTGTTAATACTGTATATGTTTCACATTTCAATAAATAGATATTGTTACTGAGGAAAATGTTTCAATTTTCAATAAATAAATATTGTTACTAAGGTGAATGTTTCACATTTCAATAAATAAATATTGTTACTAAGTTGAGTGTTTCAAATTTCAATAAATAAATATTGTTACTAAGAAGAATGTTTCAAATTTCAATAAATAAATACTGATACTAAGGTGAATGTTTCCTATTCCAATAAATAAATATTGTTACTAAGAAGAATGTTTCAAATTTCAATAAATAAATACTGTTACTAAGGTGAATGTTTCCTATTCCAATAAATAAATATTGTTACTAAGAAGATGTTTCAAATTTCAATAAATAAATATTGTTACTAGATGAGTGTTTCACATTTCAATAAATAAATACTGTTACTAAAATAAATGTTTCACATTTCAATAAATAAATATTGTTACTAAGGTGAATGTTTCACATTTCAATAAATAAATATTGTTACTAAGGTGAATGTTCCACATTTCAATAAATAAATATTGTTACTAAGGTAAATGTTTCGCATTTCAATAAATAAATATTTTTACTAAGGTGAATTTTTCAAATTTCTATAAATAAATATTGTTACTAAGGTAAATGTTTCTCATTTCAATACAAATATATTGCTTTAAGGTAAACGATTCACATTTCAATAAATAAATATTGTTAATAAGGAATATGTTTCAATTTTCAATAAATCAATAGTGTTAATAAGGTAGACGTTTAACGTTTCATAAATGAAGATTATTAATAAGGTGAATGTTTAAAATTTCACTGAATAAATATTGCAACTCAGGTAAATGTTTGTAGGCCTACCTGTGTTTAATGACTCCCTTCTCGGTACAAAGTCGTCGCCAGGTACAAACAAGTCTTTGCATTGAAACAAGATTAAGCTAATTAGGCATTGCAAAGTTATATCTTACTGGATGAAGAATGTCAAAGTGTTTTTATAACGAGCTAATTAAATTCCATGTAACGAGTACTGTTACTGTTGTGTTGTGCAAGTCGTTTTTACCTTTTAAGTTGTCTCCTAGTCCTCACACACACACACACACACACACACACACACACACACACACACACACACACGCACGCACGCACGCACGCACGCACTCACTCACGCACACGCACACACACACACACACACACACACACACACACACAAACACACACACACACGCACACCCTAAAGGACACATACACACACCAATAATATGAGCTGGTAATATAAGACTAACGAAATTAGGAGACTTAATTACGACTCATTAATGAGAGAATAACACAAGCTATATTACGATATTAAAACGAGCAAACGAGCTAGTAATATGAGCTAGTAATACGAAATAAGAAGGATATTAATATGAGACTACTGCGAGCCATTAATACGAAATTAGTCGTTAGATAATTATTATGAACCAATAGTGTGACAAAGATAAGCCAAATCAAGACGTTAATTCTTTTACTTGAAGTTGCTATTTACGATAAACTTTCACAAGAAGAAGACCAGTTAAGGCTATGCGTAGAATCAGTCGAGGAATGTCATTTACAATCTAAAAAAAAAAAACACTAAAATTGATTGACATTTAAAGTAAAACAAGAAAATATCACGTTGGTAAAATATTCCTGAAACGCCAATGTCAACCCAGGCATTTTAAAACAATCTCATCCTATAACGTCCGGATAGGCTACATTTATTACGTAGGCCTATTTGTGTTGCACTAGTCAACGACGTATTCACATAACCAATCAGTACGTATTTCTGCAAATACATAGTTCTGCATTTATAAGTTACACAATTTTCACTATGCAAATTTTCATAATTAATAAATGATTTTAAATTGCTATTACATTGTAATATAGATTGAAATAACACATTTTCTAATAAAAACTAAAGGAGCTAACAATCTAAAAAGTTTTAAATGAATGAATACTCACTTAAAGCAAATTCGGCAACAAAACTATTTATGAAATACAATTTCAAATCAACAAAAATTATTAAATTCACATTCCGAAATAAGGTTTTTAAAAGTAGGTAAATAAATACGGCAAATTTAACTAACGCTTATAAACATAACCTCACTAACATTGTGCATTGTTGATTGTTGTTAACAAAACTGATGCAAAAAGGTAACAATGGTGCCAACCTTATGGGAGAAAAGAAATTGTTAATATAAGCGAGCGTTATCAACGTTATCACGTTTTGGCTGGCAACATCTATATGGCAGTTGATAATTCATAACTACGATTTTTTTGTTATCGCACACAATGAAGCCTATCCATTGAAACGAATCAAGTTAGCTGTTGTCTGCATTATGCTAGATTTGTTTCCCATGAGTCACAAAGACAGTTTTTGTCTCTGATATTTTGATATCTTTTTAATGAATAAATTTTTAATGGTTTAAATGTAAATCTAGGTAAACACGGCCGGACACGTATGTTACGCTTTATATAACCGCTTAATGTTTCTAGGTTAGAAAACATACAACATAGATCTTTATATAAACATTATAGAGTTACACTAAATAGTCTACTACGTTATATAAAATAAACATTAAAAAAAAATTATGTTCAACGTTAAAACTAATTTTAAATAATGGTAACGGTATATAACAAATTTATAGGTAGTCTAATACTTGACTACTATAGATAACACACGCACGCACACACATGCACACACACACACACACACACACACGCACACACACACACACACGCACACACACGCGCGCGCGCACGCACACACATACACACTCACGCAAGCGCGCGCGCACACACACACACTCACACGCACGCACACACACACACACACACACACACACACACACACACACACACACACACACACACACACACACACGCACGCACACACATACACACTCACGCAAGCGCGCGCGCACATACACACACACACACAAACACACACGCGCGCACACACACTCACTCACACACACACACACACACACATACACACACACACACACACACATACACACACACACACAAACACACATACATACATACACACACACACACACACAACAAACCCCGTCATGAGACAAATATAGAAATATAGATAACACACACACGCACTCACTCACGCACGCACACACACACACACACACACACACACACACACACACACTCACACACACACACACACACACACACACACACACACACACACATAACAAACTCCGTCATGCGACAAATATAGATACCACACACACGCACGCACATACACACACACACACACACACGCACGCACACACACACACACACACACACACACACACACACACACACACACACACACACACACACAACAAACCCCGTCATGAGACAAATATAGAAATATAGATAACACACACACGCACTCACTCACGCACGCACACACACACACACACACACACACACACACACACACACACACACACACACTCACACACTCACACACACACACACACACACACACACACACACACACACACACACACATATAACAAACTCCGTCATGCGACAAATATAGATACCACACACACGCACGCACGCACTCACGCACGCACATACACACACACACACACACACACACACACACACAACAAACTCCGTCATGCGACAAATATAGATACCACACACACACACATGCACGCACTCACGCACGCACATACACACACACACACACACACACACACTATATTATCATATACAAATTCCAATCCATGAAATAACCGTAAGGGGATAACTGGCATAGACAAAATCCCGTTCGAACTATATACACTTCGGGCCATAACTATTTACCTGATCCTAAGAAATCAGATGAAAAGAAATATTACACACAAAACCACACCAACTAACATAGAGTAATACAAGTAGTATAAGTGTGTAGTTTTTGTTGTTTCACGTGTGAAATTTCACGTTTGAAATTGTATTTCTTTAGAACCCGAAATCTGCTAGCATAAATAGCCCCAAAATTCTCGGGAATAATCTATGTTTGAATGGTTAGTTTCCAATTACCATTGAGAGGGTTCAGGGTTATTGGGCCCAAGCTAATGAGTTCATTCGATTATTGCTATAATCGGAAGGTAGTGGAATATAGCAGAAGTGAGTCACGTGAAGTCGCATAGCCTGACAAGTAAGTAACCGTGACAAAAAAAGCCCAAGTCGGGTCAATCATTAACCCGGGCAGTAGTTTCTTTTCCCGACATGGTAGGGACGGTAGTCTTGGCAGTAATCTATTAAAAAGTGCTGCAGTGTCATTAACAGGGTCATCTGCTACTTACTGGAAGTAGGAAAGATTCATGGCAAGGTTTTGTATTCTGGAAGAAAAGCACTTTTACGGAAAAAAGCAATCTGGCGAGGAATCAATGCTTTTACATTTCCCAGCAGCCTTTGTCCTGCAAACATCTCATTTCTGTCACGGCCAAATTTGTTTTAACGATAAATTTACCCCAACCAAATACCTCACGGCCTAGCGGATCGCTGCGTACAAACAAATTAATGCCCCCAATTACGCGGGCGACAGTTGGCAGCCCTTACGATTGAGCAGCTATTGCCCGTAATTAGTTACTGGCAAGGTGCTATTGTTTCAAATATTTTGGCAATACGTACGACCGAATGCCGGCCTTAAACCAGATTTTGACTTGTATCCACTACTTTACAATCACGCTCCCACTTTTAATCCGACCTTGACCTCTTTGCTCATGAAAGCATTTTATGCAATCAACGTTCTAATGCGAAGCTTACTTGCATGAGGGGACACATTCTTTCTACATCTGATTTTTCTCCAATATTTTTGCAACCTTTGAACGGCTTTCAAATCGTAATTTCCTGTGTAACTGTAACAGACAAATATACAAACAATATATTTTGTGGTGTAAACGTAAGAGGGCAAATATACGATTGAGTTTTGTTCGATTTGGTGCATCGCATCTTATATCGATTAATACTAATCGGTTTAAAACTAAAAAACCTTAGCTAAAAATTACTAATTATATTAATTTTAGTTTATGATAGCCAACGTTTAAAATTGTTGCATGATTGAGCAGCTATATTGCTAGACTGTGTTGTAATTATCGATCGATGACATCTTGAATAATTATTCAATTGTTAACCATCAAACAAATATTTACGTCGAACAATCAAATCTTTACCGTCGTACAACCATATATTTATTATGAAGCAAACATACCGTTACCATCAAACAATCATATCTTTACCGTCAAGAAATCAAATCTATAACGACAAACATATATATATATATATATATATATATATATATATCCCCATGAAGCAATCATATGTTTACCATCAAGAAATCAAAGCATTATCGTCAAGGAATCAAATCTTTAACGTCAAACAGTTATATATATCTATCATGAAGCAATCATATGTTTACCATCAAGGAATCAAAGCTGTACCATCAAGGAATCAAAGCATTTCCGTCAAGGAATCAGACGTTTAACGTCAAACAGTCATATATATTTACCATGAAGCAATCGTATGTTTACCATCAAGGAACCAAAGCTTTACCATCAAGGAATTAAAGCTTTACCGTCTAGGAACTAAATCTTTAACGTCAAACAGTCATATATATTTACCATGAACCAATCATATCTTCAACATCAAGCAATCAAATCTTTACCGACAAACGATCAAATCCTTACCCTTAATCAATCAAATATTTATCGTCAAATCGTCAAACAATCATGACTTTACTCTGAAGCAATCATTTCTTTATCATCAAGCAATCAAATCTTTACCGAAAATAATCAAGTATTTATTGTCAAATTTATTTATTAATTCAATCAAGGAATCAAATAGTCTTGAAAGTTTACGACGGATTCAAATAGTTTTTAATATACCTTCAAAGTGCTGTCCAAAGATGGCTCTAATGATGATAAAGTCGAAATTATATATAATCTAACTTGCTGAGTACATTCGATCCTTTAGCCCACCTCACGGTATAAGATCATATCTCGCTAGTCACGTCAGTTTACCAATAATTTGCACACAAAGATCTATTAGTTTAATAACTATCACTTAAAATGTCCAAAACAATTTGTATTCGAGTACATATTTCTGCCTTTCTTAATATTACCATATTTTTTGTTGTTGTTTTGTTGACGCGTTTCGGAATGACTCCATTTTTAAAACTTAAATAGTTGTCCTAAACAAAGTTATAGTGTTGTATATCGGTTTCCAAGTTCAAAAGAGCTGTTAATATGGCCAGTAGCTTAGTTATCCTCGACCTTCCTCCAGGTAGGTTTGTCTTAACTTAGGTTATAATTTTATTTTATAGTTTATTTTTAAAAAACCCAAGATACCACACAATTATTCTAACGTTCAAGTACTTTCAATAATTACATGCACTGTTTATTAGTGAAACATTTTACCTTAATGTGTGAATGGCAGTACTAGCAAATGGACACCATCTTCTTGTAACTTCAACCCTGACTCTGAAAAATATAAAACAGCTTAGTGGTACGAAAATGGAGCTTAGTAATTAATGTATTCTTGTAAATAGAAAATTAGAAATGGAAAAGACCTAAAATATTTGAATATTTGTTTCTCATAATTGCATTATTTTGATAAATGGGTGTTGCTGGATCTAATATTTTCTTTATTGGGTCTTGGATTTTGGTCTCTTTTTATTTGTTAGTTCAGTTTCATAAATCCGCGCTTTTCTATGGCAATTTTCACTGAATATCTATCTCCCAAACATTTTACTTTTTACAATTCCTTCTATTAGTTCACACTCTCCTTATATATATATATATATATATATATATATATATATATATATATATATATATATATATATATATATATATATATATATATATATATTATAACTTAACTTTTGTTATAATTAAATTTATTTTTAAATGTTATTTATTTACCTTACCTATTAATGTCACACCTTCAGGTTTATAAAAGAATTAACAATCTTATAAATTTTTAAACATCACTTGCATTTATTCTCTTCAATTAACTCTACACATTATTCCAAATTTATATTAATATTGTGCAGTGACAGGCTTGATATCTTAACTAAATTTACAATGATAAAAGGTGGACTTCTGAGGCTTTAGATTTCTAATAGAATAACATAAAAAAACCGTATTAAAATTTTATTCTTGCTCTCGGGGTCGCTTTATATATATATATATATATATATATATATATATATATATATATATATATATATATATATATATATATAGGATATATCTTGCTCAAATTTTCTATCATTAATAAAAATACTTTTTTCACCCAGTCTAATTCAAATCTTATTTTTTCTAGTGTGGATGAAACTTGATGTTAATAGAGTTTTTTCTAATAATAGTTGAATAATTAAATTTAATAACGAATTAGTTTTAGTTTTATATGAGAGAAAAACTTTTAAGGAAATGGGCAAGTTATGGAATTATAGTAATTATGTCCCATTTGGTTTAAAATGTTATAACATATGGTTTCATAAAACAGCTAATTTTATGTTATAGGTTATGTGGCTCTGCAGCTGTTTTAACGCATAGTTTATGTTAATTTATTTATATTAAATGTAATTATTTAATAAAAAGGGACTACAATTTTTTTTGCTTAAGTTGCTTGATGTAATCATCTTGAATTCACTGAATTCAACTAAATTAAACTATGTTTATTCACTGATTAAAAAGTACTTAAATAAGTGAATACGTAATTTCTTACTTACTGACGCGTTTCAAAACATTCGTTCCTTTTACGAAGCTAACCCTCTACTGGCGGCATCGGTTAGGTACAAAGCCTCTAACGGGATGGATTTATGACTGTGGGATGGGGTGAGTTATTTTGGCTGTGTGTTATGTAATGGGAAAGGCTGTTGGCTTCAAATATTTTTGTTTGTTGACCTAAGCAGGAATTAATTTTAATTTTTTTTTTTATATTACTCGTTTTAGAATTAAAACACACTAGATTCAACTATATAAATCGAAGAAAATTTGTACATTTAAATTCATAAAATAGTGGTAACCTACATAAAACATCTAGATGGTTTGTGATAAATTTAGCTTCAACACGAAATACTTTTAATAAATAATACAACCAAAGTAATATTTGCTAAAAGAAGTTTTATAATTTAAACTACGTTATGTTATTTTTAGCAGACATCTGGAAAGATTGTTGCTTTTCCAAACAGTAGCCCTCAACACATTTTGTGGTAGACACGTCTTGATTCTAGTGTTTCTTTGCTTCAAGGGAGTTTATTTTTTAATGTGTCATTTACTACACTTGATGTCTCAGCTGTCCAAGGGATTTTTATCGCAAGCTGCAGCACAGATTAGGACAGATATTTATAACCCATAATTTCTACTTGTCAGAGGCTCTAAGCATTTGTCCTTGTAGCCCCATCATGGGATCCATGAGACGTGGACTCTGTAAGTTCAGTTTTTACACGGTGTCAGCCAGTAGAACCGTGTTTGCTACCCGATGTTTGTTGTGCACTGTGTAGACATGGGAAATGGTGTATTTTTTTGTAGATCCGAGGTGAACTATAACAGTGGGAGCCTAGAATGTACGCAAACTTCAAACCGTAAGTAACTATTAATTTGTTTTACTAATGATGATTACAAATAATAAACCAGTTGAAATACAAGATATGAATACAAAATTAGGTATTTAGTTCCCGTTCCCACGTAATCGATTTTAACAAAAAAAATTATACTAGATGATGCAAAACGTAATCAGGAATACAAAAAAAAATATAAAAACTTTCGCTCACACTCCAAAAAACAATTTTCGAAAATATAAATACTCCTTTCCCACAGCAGACGTAAAACGTTACTAGTTTAACGTGTTGGCTTTATTTTTGACGTAATTACTCGCAAAGTGCCTCGAAATGTAAATATATTTCCTGTTGACACCCATTTACAAAAAAAAAAAAAAAAAAAATCGACTTTAACAAAGCACTATTACCACCTTGTTTCCACCCGGCTCACAAACCGTATAGAATTATAAAACTCGCACACAACTTATTTGTTTGCGATTATAAGTCGCAAAATTACTCAAAAGGACGAAACAAACACTTACAGATCCTATTCCACGGACAAAACAGAAAATACTGCTTTGAACATATACACACATTTTATTTATGTCGCCAAATTAACAATAGAAGTTACACCGCGCCAAGCGTGTTGATGTTTTTTTTTTCAAATTTGTAATTTTATGACAATAACCAGCAAATTTAATTACATTTTGAGGCATGTTGCGAGTTATTACATCAAAAAATAAATCAAAACGTTGAATCTGTAACGTTTTAGGTGTGCCGTGGGAGGAACAGCTATTTTCCAAAATTTTTAGTTTTTGGATCGTGAGTAAAGTTTTTATAATTTTTATCGTAACTTCAATGACTCTCTACAAAGCCCGATATAAATGTTTTACTAAAATCGATTGCGTGGGATCGGGAAATAAATACCAAACTGTTTTAAACTAAAATGTCCGTATTTTTAATTTACGTTTTAAGGCTGATGTTTTTAATTTTTGTTATGTAAAAGTCACAATTTAATCAATAAGCATGCCTAGGTACGTAAACCTGTAACGACCAAGCTTCACCTGATATATAGCTGTAGTTTCGGGGGCACAAGATTGCCCTGGGAAGTATAAAATCGGTTACTCGACCCCCATTTAAAAGCTTGTCGACATTGAGCCAGCATCAAAAAGCTTACATTATTAGGTACACTTTTAGACTTATAGCTTTGCAAAATTTTAAATTTGTTTACGAATTTTGCAGTCATGAGTCCAAAAATAAACCTGATTTTGTTTCTATGAGAAACATAACGTTGCTAAACTTCGTCTGAAAAAAATTCTAAAATTTCGTTTCGAAACTCATGTACGCAAGTGTTTTAGTGAAAATTAGTAGCTCACATGAAGATGGATCCAACTAATATCTTATTTTACTTTGACGTTGGTCATATTTAGAAAATAACTCCCATATTTTCTATAGCTTAAATGTTATCAATATAACAACTGATGCTGCCGAGTATATTTCTTGCCAGCTCTGATATTATTTTTGTAATATTTTTGAGTTCATATTAAGCTGTTGGTTATAAAATAATAATACACCTGTCCAGAATGTTGGGGGGCGGGCAGTGTCCCTCTTTGCCCTCCTTAACTCCGCACATGAATAGGAACCGAGTATTTAAACTGGTTCCAGGTGGCAAAAGCCACATTCCCCCCCCTCTTCCGCCCTTGTCCCAAAATCCTCATGGACCTCCCCAACAATATTTTTCACACCCACCTCCTATCTTTCCTTTCATTCCATTCTACCTAAGCAATTATCACACATTACTACACTCTTATCTCACAACATCCGTATTACACACATGTTTATAGCATAAGCAAAAATGAGGTTGTCACTAAAAAAAAAATGCCAGTCAGCTAGTCCCAAATTTAATAAATAAACGTCCCCCAGCATAAAAACCGTATTTCGTCCCCCCCAATAAAACGTCCGTCTGTATGGCATACAGAAACCCCTCCTCAGGTTCAGCCCTAACCAAAAGCTCTGATCCCGAATTCCCACCTGCAGCCAGTGTCGTGTGACAGACTCTGCAAAACTTCGGGGGCCACCAAACCCTTCTCTGACTGACTGACTGAAAAGCCACATTAAATATTCGTTGTATCATGGAATCCATTTGATTGTGCTCAACTCAAGTTTAAACATACATAAAGCGGTGCACTCGTGATTTCAGAAGTTAAAATATAGTTTGTGCAAAATTCTACTGCTTATCAAAAGTATTTTAACTTTCCGAAATATTTCCATTTGCTTTTAGCTGCGTTTACCCATCTAAAATTGTACAATGGCATTTATAAGCTTTTTTTACTTTTGGTATGATCGAGGCGAGAACAGGTTCAAAATTAATTTCCTTCTCTATGGATCTCCCCAAGGAAATTTGCTCTTGTGAACCGCAAGTGTTAAGAAACGTGACTTCGCCTTAAGTGGTTGTCTTACAACAAATATATAATTTGTAGAATTCTTTTCTCGCTTCTTTTCACAACGAATATAAAAAGTATTTTTGATGAGAGTTTATAATTTTTTTAAAGTAAAAAATGTACTTTTATTTCTTTTTCCTGTAGTATTCCTGCTTGGATGCAGATCAATAGTCTAGTACAGGGGTTCTCAAATTGTAATACGCGTACCACTTAGGGGTACGGGAAAATTTTCAGAGGGTACGCGGGGAAGGTTAATGGGAAATTATTGCAAGGTTATAATTTATTAATGAATTTCAACTTAATACTTGTGTGGTGTAGTTATTTGGAACCGACATTGAAGACAAGTATAAAGGTGCGAGCAGTAGCTCGCGGTCGCGTCGATGTAGACATCCATGTAAATAAAATGCACTGCAAGTTACGGAGACGAACACAACGGGTAGGTCGAGTAGGAGGTACAGCGCGATGCCTTGCAGGATGCGTTACATCGATGATTTTTGGAAACAAACTGATTTGATTTTACAAGGATGTTCACCAGGATGCCTAGCATTTAAGAGAATACTTCCCACCCGCAGACAAGAAGTTGTACTGAGACCATAACACTTTTCGTTTGATCCTATTGAAACTTTGAGCAACCTGACAACATTCCATAAAGAACAACTGAATTAACTATCAAGTGATCCGTTGTTAGAAAAAAATATTTCCGTGCTACGTTGTTAGATTTTTGGATCGGCGTTGGAAAGGAGAACCAAAAACTTTCAAATACTGCTGTAATGGCCCTTATTGGGTTTGCAACTACATACCTTTGTGAAAGAGGGTTTCTAGCTTAACCTATCTAAACAGTAATTACAGAAACAAGCTTAATATTGGGGACGATTTAGGGTTGTACTTAACAAACTTGAGTCGAACATTGAGGAACTATGTTATTTTGGCGGGGGGCTGACTAAACCATCAGTCATAGAGAGCAGTCGCCAACCGGAAGTATATCTCCGCTAGCAGAGAAACAGAGGCGCCACATCCGGAAGTGATAAGAATGTGTATTAGTATGTACACTTGCCTATAGTAGCACTTTTTTTAATTATTGAGGACGGCCGTTTGTTGAACATCTCATATCTTATAATTACAAACATAACACAAATACAAACTCAACACAAACAAAACAAAAAATAAAAAGCGCTACACAACCAAACAATATGAAATAACCAACATATCAATTCACACACACACACACACACACACACACACACACACACACACACACACACACACACACACACACACACACACACACACACACACACACACACACACACACACACACACACACACACACACAACACACACACACACACACACACACACACACATAAACACAAACACACACACACACACACACACACACACACACACACACACACAACACACACAGACACACATGTACAGACTTTCAACATTATAATCCCCAATACTCTTTAAAAATACACCTAATATTTCTATCCTAATATTCCACCTCCACCCTTAAACAACTACGAGGTCAATTACTGTCAGAGTTGCAAAGGGACACATTTCCCGAAACGGGCGACCTCAATAATCAAAAAGGTAGAGCTGTTATAGGCTGCCTATGGAGCTGTAACATTCCTATATATGTTCAAGTGCTTTTAGTGAAAATGTATTAGCTCAAGTGAAGGTGGAATCAAGTAATATTGCTAAGAATGCATTGTGATAGTCGAGCATATGTTGTAATGCAAGAGAACTGTACTCACAGATTGTAATCTGAAGTATACTTCCAAGTAGAGGGACTGAGACCCCTCGGATTACCGAAAACTCGGATTACACGGAAATACGTTCCTGTGCATTAGACAAAATAGGATTTTTAATGAACTCTAATACTATAATAAGAATGCACAAATAAGTTTATAGAGCTTAATATGAACGTTTCTTGGAAGCCCGACTCATGTGTTTTTGCATACCGTATTGATATAAACATATTTTGTAAGCTCAACACATTTCCTTTCCGTACCGTATTTATATGAACATTTCTTGCAAGCTCAACACATCCTTTGCATACTGTATTGATATGAACATTTCTTGCAAGCTCAACATATTTCCTTTGCATACCGTATTGATATGAACATTTCTTGCATGCTCAACAAATTTCCTTTGCATACAGTTTTGATATAACATTTCTTGGAAGCTCAACTAATTTCCTTTGCATACTGTATTGATATGAACATTTCTTGGAATCCCTACTCATCATTTTCTTTGAAATAAATAATATAAGCTCAAAATAGAAATCAGCTCGATTTTAACAAAAGCTCCATATATCGGGACTCGGAATTTCGAGATTCTACTGTAGTTTTCTTTTCATTGTCATACTTGATACGTTCTCGAAATAATAATTATAAGGGATTTCTTCCACTCTGTACAAAGATAGGAAGAACTATTGTAACCTTGAGCAGGATAGCTTTCCTATGGGTTTTACAGAGGTGTCTCCAGCTATACTCCCTCCGTTGGAGGTTTGGAGGCAAGATAGAATAAAATACAATTTAGATTATTGGGCCCTGCCCGCTGGAGAATTATTGTCCACGTGAGGAGGGCCGCTTCTGAGACTCCAACGCGGTCTGTAGCGAGATTTTACAAAGCCATTCCTTAACTACACCCTCCAGGGTAGAAAATGAAATGTACTTATATAAAAGCCTTGAATCTGTTCTCAGAGAGGGTTCAGTTAGTTTTCAAACAGTTTTAACCGCTTTACGTCAAGGGTTCTGCTTTAGTATTAAAAATTTTTAATTACGATTTAAAGGCATTTTCTTATCTGTAACTTGTGGAGGACTATTAGTTTCTATACAGGTGCAAGTGTATTTAAACAGCAAAAAGAAAGAAGAAATTAAGTTGAACAATTATGTACACAATTTATTTTTGAAGTGATAAATTATTTACGAACTGTAAATAAAAGATGAGATTAAATCATTGCTTTCGCATCACGATATTTCTGAAACGCATACCTTCCATACATACCTTATCTAAATAATAACATAGGATTTCATATAACAGCTGATTTTGCGTTATAAGTTATGTAGTAGAACAGCCTTTTTACACGTTCATTATTATTGAATAGTTTTGATAAGTTAATAAATATGTTAGTTTATTTAAATTTTGATAAATCTCATAACAAAAAATTCAATATAACGATAATAATAAGCTATGTGTTTTTAATCCAATTTTTCAAAGGAAAACATTTTTAAGCCCGTCTTATACTTTTTAAAGAACTGATTTGAATTGTTTTTTAAAAACATTTGTATTCAGTAATCATCTAATAAATATTCTATGTTACCTATATTATTTTATTATTGACTACAGTAAATATTAGTCTTTAAGAAATACATTTCTCATATAAATATGTAAAAATAGAATGGAAAATGTATAAATTCATATTTTTGGCGATAGACGTTGAAACTTTTGCGACACTATTAACTTTTTTTTATTATGCCTTCTGTTGGGATTTCCCCGAGTGCCAGACCCAAAATTTATTAATTTTTTGAAAATATACTGAAATTGTTAATTCGGAATTATTTCTTCCTCTTGTAAGTCATTTTACAATGCCCAGCCTGTCACGGAACTTTCAAGGATCGTTAATACTGCAATTTGAGAATTTGTGCCTAGAGGTCGCCGATATATAATTTTCTCGAGAAACGCTTTTGGGCACTCAAAGGAACCGAACCCCGACCAAGCGTTCAAAGCAATACGAACTTACTTCTTGCTGCGGACGTCCAGGGTCATGTAACTTCATGGTCCGATGTCCATAATAAGTTGCTGCAGCCAAGGTCCAAAAATCAAAACAATACGAAACGGAAAATATTTTTGCCAAAATACAACAAAGAATATTAATTTGGCGCATAAAACATTGAGCCAAAGTTCCTTTGGGATTAAAATCTGACCTCAACCTGTGAAATATTAAAAAAACATCTATAAAAGGAAACTACTAGAATAATTTAAATCGCGTGAAAGTGTTTTACGAATTGTAATGTTGGTAGCACATAAGTGTGACGTAATGCAAGTGTATTTGTGATAAATACAGATGTTACAGCCACAGACAGATACACCAGCATTATGACACATATTTGGCAATAACAAAAAATGAAAAAGTTAATTAAACTTTAAAATAAAAACTTTTATTTTGCATGTATAAAATGCATCAAATGGAATTCCTAATGAAAAAATACAAACCCATCCAATTAGACATATTTGCACGAAGATCTCCAAGACCGTTGTCTTTGTTAAAAAAATTGTTTATTTTCATTTCAAAGAGAATGTTAAAACGAGACCCGTAGTGGTAGAATGTAGGCTACCCGTGTACCTGTGGTGGTTGTTTCATTACATTTTACTTCCATAAATTTATAGGGCTTTGGTGTATTTCGTTAAAGAAAAACAATTTCTAATGATCATCACAAGTATTGATCGGAAGGACGAGACAACACCCCTGCCTCGGCCCTGTTTTGATTTATAGCAACAACACGGTGACAAAATTAAACAATAAACAGCTACGTATTCCGTAAGAGAACGGAGCCTTTGTTGTCTGAAGGGGTTGGCTGGGCGAGTACAGCGTCGCCGAAGCCAGGCCAAACTATTGTTCGGCTCAGTTATTTTTAAGAAAACAAGGGAATATTCAAATAGGCCTAATAGTTTATTTCTATCGTAATCTTTGCATGAGAAACTCTCTCCCCACTCTTTCTTTCTATTTTTATAGTATTAAATATGTTTAATGCTTTATTGATATCTTTTTATGCAAAGGTGTTAAATTTCGCCTTTTGTTATTTCCTGTATCACCATTAGTTTGTTCATTATAAGTATTTAAGCAAACAATTAGGTAACAACATCGCCATAGAGAGAAAAACAAATATGAGTACACCGTTATTAAAACTAAAAGTAATCAAAGAGATAACCAGGGAACTGCATCGCCATGTTTAAAACGGTTGTGAGGGAAAATCAATTAATGAGTTGGATAATAAAATAAAAATAACCAATATATTAAAGACAATAATAAAAAAGACACAATTACCACGACATTAATTTACACACAATTTAAAATATATAAAAATAATTCAAAAATAAATATATATAAATAACCTATGAAACTAATAATAAAATTTAAAGTGTAATAAATATAATAAAACTAATATGGTTTATGGCGATTGGCGATACTTTGACGATTGGCGATACTAATCACGCAGATCGCACTTAAAGATTGTAAACGTTTTGCCACTGTAAGGTTTCCAAAAATTTGCTTCTATTGTAAGTTAGAAGTTGTTAATATTTTAAGTTTAAAGGTAAACATAACATGTATGAGAAAATGGAATTTATAAAATAAAATATAAGGATTGTAATAAATATTATGTTTTCTAAAACCAAAAATAAATGGAAAAAGGGTATAAAATGCGTCTCAACTCATAAAATAAAACCTAATACTGTATGTATAGTGTGGACCTCGTAACCACGCACGTGGCCTTGAAAGATCGCAGTAGGCGAGACGGGAGGTAGAGGGTCAGTATACCCTTTCCTACAAACATGACGAGGACTGTCAAAACACTAACTTGCATAAGACGGTCAATATTAGATAAATACGATGATAAATGAGATTCGGTAAGAAATAACAAACAAGCTTGAAATATATGTAGACATCTGATACAGAAGCTGTTGATGTATAGAACATTCTGAATATGTAACATGTTTTAAGAAGTGGTAGTACACGAGAAATCTCGCAAGACCAAGTGCACGGTTACGTGGTCCATACTATATTTATTAATTTTAAAAAAATAATAAATTATATAAAGATGAATAGAAAAATGAATAAAGTACTAAAAATTAACATAGACGAAGGAGTAGAAAAATGAATATCCTATATAACGACACAAAATTAAAGATAAACCTATTAAAGAGTAAATACAGGTAAACTAAAAACACGAAACTACAAAAAACTGTATTAAGATTTGACAATGCCGTGTTAAGTATAGTAGACATGACGCTTTTAATTAGTAAAAGTTTTCGAAGTAGCTGATAATATAACTTTCGATAACCTTAAACCAGATAAAATAATAAGAACAATAAATAATTAAGCTTAAAAAATACAGCAATATTATATTTGACATGTGTTTATAATACACAAAGCGATAATTACAATAACACTAAAAAATTAATTATACTACAATAAATAACTTTATTAAGTAATGACTAACTAAAATTACTTTCAGAACGACCTCTGTAAGTATACAGAATCACGGTGCTTATACTCGACTTAACGATCAGTTCGTCGCCTTGAGTGAAGATAACACTGTGGCCATGACGTTACACAGACAAAATAATATTATTTAGGCTCGTTTTAATTTAAACACTGCCTTCTATATCACGTGCATAAAGGTATGATAGAAACTGTATTTCCTTCACCGCTTTTGAAAGGCTTCTCCTCCAGTGGAAATAATAAAATATTGTAACTTGTCTATAGAAGTAACAAGATTTTCATTAGCAGTTTTATTATTAAATAAAATGTTCAAATTTTTCAAAGATTGAATCTTTAGAACTAGTGCTTTCTGATGTTAAAGAAGTAGAAGGAATTTCAAACAATCCTATGCCGGAAGGTTTCCATTTTGCCAACACATTCACGTAAGTAAACCAAGAGTTGAAAATTGAATTGAGCATTTCAGAACTATTTTTAGGGGCGCACAAGAATATTTTCCGTATCTTCTACAAATCTCGCGTTGTAAACAATTTTTTGAAAAACAAAAATTTATTCAGAATCGTACAAGGATTGACACAGATTAGAAATTGTTTCTCTGTGTTTCTTCAAATAAATACAACCGTGTATGGCAAGGACGAATTCACAGCTGCAGAATTTTAGGTTTCGAGGTTAATTTTACATTATTATTTTCTTTTAGGGACTTTCGTTACCGATTTACTGTTGGACAGCTCTACGATTAGCACTGATATTGCCTACACAGCACAGCGTCGTCTGTTTGAGTCTGTAGTATATAAGATATACGTGCACTACATCGTTCATTATATGTTTGCTTTATAAATGCAGATTTTTTAACAAAAATAATTACTTACAGTTTGTAATTTTTTGTTTATTTATGCACTCGTATATGAAGTACAGTATAACAGAAAATGCGGTTGGTAACTGATTCAGCAATAGACCTATTTATTCTAAATCGTTTCGGCAACCAGTACGTTGCCTTTATCAAGCCTGTGTGCTTAATATAAGGACAACTTAGCACAAAGGTCTATTTTACTGAAGTGAAAGAGGTTTGATATTTTGCCTCCTCACATTACATATCCAACAGGATTGATAAAGGGAACGACAAGTTGCCGAAACGTTGTTGATTTAAAATACGTATTGTTCACTAGGTTATCAACCGCATCTTCATTCATAACGTACATTTATATTTCATTTAAATAAAACGTGGGTTTATACAGTATGAGAATCTGTAAAAGTTTTCGTTACTGTATTATATTTGATTAAATTATTGTACCAAGGAAAAATAAAAGGGGGGAGGGGGAGGGAGATAGAGAGAGAGAGGGAGGGAGGGAGGTAGAGAGAAAGAGAGGGAGGGAGAGAGAGAAAGAGAGGGAGGGAGAGAGGGAGGGAGGGAGGTAGAGAGAGAGAGAGAGAGAGAGAGATATTAATATTTTAGACCTTATCCTCATAACTGTTCAAGCTATTATCAAAATGATGGTTTGTTAAAGTACCAAATAAGATTATTACGGTATCAGTATACTGTACACTGAAAGAGTCGCAGATCTGGACTTTTGTCTCCGGCCGTTGAAGTTTCAATATAAGGTTTTAGGTTGCTCGTGTTTTCTACAGATTAAAAGTAGAAAATCCAATTTTTTACAAATAGGTTTCCAATCCATTTATTTTCCAGTACTTGGCTACGTCTTGGCGTTATTGTCAAATTTGTAATTGGCTTTTTACAAACGCAGAATCTAATATTAAAATTATTTCTTAAATAAAAACTATGCCGTATATAAGAAACAGTTTCTTAAATGTTCATTTTTCAGATAATTCTGAGCTTTCAAATAGGGTTTTCGAAGATAAAAATTTACATCACCGTAAAATTATAGATTAAAATGTGAAAATCCGTTTAACAGCGGCTGTCTAAACTGTAAACAGGGGTCGCTACGGAAGACAAAATAAGGAAAAATCAACCACAATCTATGTTTTGGATTTTTGGCAATGCTGTTATTTAATTAACTCCAGGAATATAGTGTTTTCAATTTATGGGCAATGGTTTTTCGTTCCTATTATACAAAAACTCTTTAGGCTTCTGAAGTTAACAGCTTGAATATAGCAAACGAGTAATATGACCCTAAACTTGTGTAACCCTTTTATGAGTTTGGAGCAATGCTTTCTCAAAAACAAAACCGTCTATACAAAACTACAAACCCTGAATTTAGTAAAACATTGAACAAATTTAAACATATACATATATATATACATATATATATATATATATATATATATATATATATATATATGTATGTATATATATATATATATATATATATATATATATATATATATATATATATATATATATATATATATTATACAAAAGCAACAAGAAGAGGCAAAATACCTTTTACATAAACTTTTTCTGGTTGTCTTCTAATTATCATAAGAGACGAAGATAATAAAGATCCAAATTAAAACAGTTAGGCCCTACATATAAAACTGTAGTTTACCCGCGGCGGTCAATTTTTGTTTGGAATTTTTTAAGTAGCTAATGTCACGTTAAAACTCTGTTAATGATATTTTATACTATGCTTATTATAACAAAGCCAAATATTTTGTAAATTCCATGATTATGAAGTTATTTTTATAAGATACTTTTAAAGAGTTTCCCTAAAATATTTTTTCCCCTTATACTTAACTAAATAAAAAAGTTCGAGATATTTCGAAAACTTTAGTCCCGTAAATGAATTTATGTTATAGGGAACAAAACATTTTAGTAATTCTGTCAGTGGAATATTTTAAACATGGGTAAAATGTCCAAAAGTATTTATAAATTCGTTTATTTAATACTTATTAAATACTATAAACAAATAAATATTGGTCTGAATATATAACAAACTCTTACTAAAAAAATATTGTATACATTTTCCACTTTTTTTATAACTGCAAATTTCATTGCAAAATAATTTAATATGGCTTTATATTTGCTTGAACAATTTTGAAACGGGACAGATATAAAAACAGCTGATAAACAGTCTCCCATTAGTTGCTACATTATGATAAAATATTTTCTACTTATATGTGAAAACATTTTCTTAAAATTTATTTTACTTTTAATAAGATATTTTTATAGACGTTTTATAATAAATACAAAAACGAGCGGGTCCAAATAAACAATGTTATACAATTTGGTAAATATATTTACCCAAAAATAAATTATAAAATTGCTAAAACTGTTCTTACAACTGTTTTTGATAAAACATTTATTTACAAAAAAATTAATATAAAGTTACAAATACTCCAAATTAATTATTTTTTAAAAATAAAATAAATAATTGCTAATTTTAAAATAATTTCTAGGTTATGACAGTGGACTTACCGCGTGCGGCGTCGGGAATCACAATACCTCAATCCAGACGTACCACATCGATCTGGGCATGCGCGCTGGGTTTTGCTAGGTAGCGTTGTTTTGTGGCAAACAGATTTAACTCATTCTGTCTCCGTCTACAAACTCTAGTAAAATAAATAGTGCATGGACTTCCTCACACGCTGACGCAGTGGTGTAGTGCTAGCACAGAGATACGTGTTCTGTCTGCTGTCAGCAAAAACTAACGTCTATAGACTGTTTATATTTGATTTTTATTTAAGATAATTGGACTCTAGAGGTTTCGCAGCGTGAAATCCACGATTTAAATCGAGTAAATATGATGAGTACTTGCAACCCTGCTACGCTTTGCTAAGGTACATTGTAGTCACATGGATGAGAAATAAGCGACAAAATAAAGCATACGTTCTGTAGATGTTTAATTGCAATACTCCAGAGGCTAAGACAATACAGAGCTAGGCTGTGTTATTTTTTGATCGAAACGATCCCAGAATTAATCTGAGAAATGTTTCCGAGTTCCTTCTGGAGCAACAAAGAAGTACCCCTGGATAAACGTCGTCATTTATCATTTGGATTATGGGATCATATATGCCCTTAGATTCACTAGTTAATTTTGTAATGTGTGACAGGACATGTGGCTAGAGATCGCTGCTGTTGTAGCTCTGTTCACGGTGCAAATCCACATCAAATAAGGCAGTCGCAGCTGTGGTTGGCGATGGCATT
This sequence comes from Prosapia bicincta, assembly GCA_036971475.1. Lineage (NCBI taxonomy): Eukaryota > Metazoa > Arthropoda > Insecta > Hemiptera > Cercopidae > Prosapia > Prosapia bicincta. The sequence continues at coordinate 151,489,175 of JBAIZL010000004.1, read as the reverse complement.
CCCAAAACACCCGGACTTACGATTTCGCGGACGGTGAATATTTAATTCTGATTATATAGTAACCACAAAGGGATGCAAGTGGATTCGTGGGTTTTTGTCAATAAGCAATATGATTAGAACAGCTAATGTTCACATCTGTGCATTTGTCGTTACCTAGTATGGCGAGTGTTCCCCCGATTGTGTCAGATTGCGCGATTACAGGTACAAAGCGGTTTTCTCATAGTTGTGGGTATGTTATGCGAAAAATATATAAAAACAATTTATGAAGCGCGTTGTATGTCGTGTCAAAATTTGAGCTTAATCGCTTCAGAACGTTTTGAGTTTTTGAAGCGTACACAAACCTACAATATTTTTACATAAAGGTTAAAATATCTACCTATTAAAAACTATATTATATATGTAAGGTAACTAGCCCCCCTCGCCGCAGCTTCAAAGTCGTCATACTTTAAATAAACATCATAATTTAGTTGGCAGTATATAATGCTTATATTCACTAATAGAACTAGCATTTATTGTTAATCGAGTCAATGCAATTATAAAATAGTAGTGTATTTTAAAAATTCATTCATCTGTTCACAAAAATCTATAAATAAGATGAAAATTTTCTAATCTTTTTTCTAATATTTTAAATACTTATTGATCCACCTGAAAAAAGGTCCTAATATTATGTAATTAATGAGTTTTAAATTAATGCAATAATATAAAAATTATTATTTAAGTATTTATGTTTTTTATTGTAAAATAGATGGAAAGATCTACTAAACTTTTTTTTACATTTTATTTTTAATTTTCGCTGATACTTGATTATCTTAAAACCACTTTATATACAACATTGATGGTTTTTCCATCTGGAGCAAGAATCAATAAACTACTGGAAGAGCTTAGACCTACTATAGAAAATGCAACTAATTTATATGAACACAACACCTGACTCGACAGACGTTGTCCTGTCTTACCCACAAATAATCACTTCGGCATTAAATTAAAAGTAAAATAAAAATACAAATTTTCAAAGTTTAATGTTTTTTGTAATGTACAACAATATTCAATTTGTTTTAGAACATATCTAACCATATAGTTATGGTTACTGAAAAACAACTATAGCCACCGCCCAATATATATGAAATCATTCGATATCATAGTTACTAAATAAATTTCAATCAGTATTTCAGGATTTAAGCGCAAATAATAACCCAATTCGTATCTTTCTCTAAACAAAACTATTTAGTCTAATTCTAATCTATTATTTTCAAATAATACGTTAATACACACAAAATAGAATCCATATTTTTTAGCCCCTATATTAAAAAAATGTAGTAAGATTTATTTTATAAATTAATATATTTTTTAATTTAGAAATTGCAGAAGGTTTCGGAAATCGAAGATTTTAACCTAATATTATACATTAAATAAAATAATATAATTAATGCCTTAATCTAGCTGCAATGCAAACTAACCTAAACACATATGAAAATTGTTGTATGAAATCTAAATTTCACTTAATTTAAGTATCAACTGTTCGTCATAGCGTGATTACCGCCATCTATTGATTATTAATTGCATCAATATTAATAATTCCTAATTTCAATTTACGTAACTGAGTGCTTTTCCCCCTAGGTCTTTGCACAAGAGTGGTTACACAAGAGTCAATGCTATATATGTGTTTTGCAGATACGTGTGAAATTTTCTCGACATATTCCAACGGGCTCCCTCCGAGAAGTATATGCAGACACCGAGAATTAGTATTTATGAGCTATGGGTTTCTCTTATGCTTTGCCCCGGACTTAGTTCAAATCAAGAATTTCGTTATGGGGGGGGAGCAAGGACCCAAAAACAGGGACGACATCAACTAGGTTTTAATATTCCCCCAAATCAGTCAAGCTACTTCAATGCATCCTACTTTGTTTTACTTTAGGGCGAGTTAATTTGCTAATTAACTAATGCTCCTAATACTTCAGGTAGTCTACATAAAACTAAAAAATGTATTAATAACGTTAATTTATTGGTCAATTTAGGTAGTTAAATTTATATACGGCGTTTGCACACTATACGTTTTCCAATGACGGACGACGTGCATAATTACTTTCTCTTCATGCGGGATGGACATCTCTTCAGTGCGCTACTGGTTCGGATGCTTACATCGCGTCTGACAGCTGTAAGCAAAACAAACAGTCACTTTGCTTCTATTTTTCTGTTTGTTCGAAGTGTAGCCTTCAGATAGTTTCTATCTCTACCTTTGGACTTTATCCACGGCCCATTTACAGTTCGAAGAAGAATGACGTTACAATTTATCGTAAATCCGTTACAGCCGTGCCCCTACGTCTCTTGCCAGTGACCAACTTGTTTATACTGCTTTCATGTACTTTAGCTTATCTTATGAGGTGATGGTAACACATAATTCATTAATATTACACACTCACATACAATTATAAAATTTATTGACTCAAACGCGTTTCGAAGGTAACGTCGTCATCATCTCTTCAATGACACAAATATGTAATATTTATAATTCACATGATGCTGTTATAAACGAATCGCGTTAGAGTTAATAAACTATTATTTGCAATTCAATGTGGATTACCAATAAATTATTAAGAGTAATATAAGATTTAAAAGCGTACAAATACATCCATATCTTTAACGAAACAGTTTGTATAAACGCGAGTAAATAAAATAGTACAAGGAATTCATCTCTAGCAATTTTTAATTAAAAAATTTTTTTTCGGAATAGTTAGTACAGAGGCACACAAACATTATACATGGCTAATCTGTCACCCCTACTTAGGTTAGAGTGACCTTGAAAGAATGTTTATGGAGCGCGGACTACCTAATCGAATGGAAATTTGTAATAGAACTATCGCACAACCTCTGAAATATCATTTACTTGTCTTATTCTTGCCTTATTCTTATCTAATTCTTAAAATTACTATCCTAACAGATATCGGACGCGTTGCCCATAAATTGGTTTCTGGTTATTTAAAATTAATAATAAATTATGAATATTAAATAATAATTATTATTAACTGTCGTTATTATTAAACCGTAATAATAAATAAATTTGGGGCGAGATTGTCCATGAATGAATCTTGAGTCTTATTTTGTGCTTTAAAACAAATGTTACAGAAAATTTTAGTAGGTAGGCTATTGAATTTGTCAGACAAGTTATTATTAGCCAAACGTTTTCATTATTTACTTGTATCAGTCAGTCCGTTAATCAAAAGACTTCAATTTTTATATAGGCCTATAATGATAATTATTATATATAATTTCTGTAATAGTTCCATTATAAATAATTTCTGTAATAGTTCCATTATAAATAATTTCTGTAATAGTTCCATTATATATAAACATTTGAACATTTCTTTTGTTTGATTCCAAGGTAATTTTTGTCATCCGCACTAATTAAAGGAACTATCGGCTTCCATAACGTTCTTCCAATCTCTCCCTTCTTTCTAAGTTTGCATCTGAGATCCCTCCCTCCCATCTTCCGCCCCCGTCCCAGAATCCTTCTAGACCCTCCATAACAACAATCCTAAACGCACTATCACCTCCACCTAACTCAACTTCTTTATGCTAAATATTACACATTACTACACTATATGTCACAACACCTTCTCTACACACATGTAAACACATGTGCAAAAATTATTGTCATGTAAAAAAAAAAAAAAAAAAAAAAGAAAAAGAAAGTCAGTCAGCCCAGTCCCACATAAACAATAAACGTTGTCCCCCAGCATTAAAACCTGATCCGTCCCACCCACTATAACGTCCTGCCTTTCAGAAACCTCTCCTCAGATCCAGCCCGAACCAAAAAGCCCTGTTCCCACATTCCTACCCGCAGCCATTGTCACGTGACAGACGCTGCATAACCTCGGGGGCCACCAAACCCCCTCCTTCTCTGACTGACTGAGATCCCTGTTGACGCAAGACGGGATCACTAGTGCTATGGTACCGCACGGAGTGCCACTCTTAGCTTGCCAAACTCCATCGAAAGTGTATATTAACTGATCCTAGAAGGCGAAGCAATGAAAGGCAAATACCTGCCTTTTGATTGTCTTGTAGCTCCTCCCGCTCCACTAACAACTGTCAAATTCGTAGAGTCTTTAGAAAAAATTATTTCAGCCTCAGACATCCCAGCCTCGAAATAAATGGGCCTCAAAATTATGGAAATAAGGTAAGCAAATTTTGAAATTTCCTTAAGGACTTCAAATTGCGCCTGTTTACGAAGTTTCGTTGAATTTGAAGCATTCTCAGATAAAATACCAAAAAGCCCTGCTCTTACCGGATATGAAATGTTTATATTATTATAGTTAAAATTGGAGCGTTTAATTCACGCCAAAATATTATAATATGTACTTGTACGTAAACATCAAAGGCTTATGATTTCAACTATATCATTTGGTAGAATTATTAATATTTAGCTGACAGAGTACCTAGGTATTTTATAAATTACTTTGATAATTAATATCTTCAAATCAAATAAGTACTTACCTACTTTACTCGGAAATTAAACTAAGTATTTTAACAATAACTGACATACTTATAATATAGGGACGTATGACATACAATATAATGTGAAACATATAATATGTTTTACATTAACAAATACCAAAATTACCACTTTTCTCTAAAATAATAAAACTTGACTCCACCCAATTAAAAAAATAATAAATTCAATATATATACCGATATAGAATATAATATAGCCTATAGGTAACTAAAACTTTTTAAAAAATCATCCAGATTTATTAAAGATCTAGGTGGTTTTGTAACAAATGGCAAGGTAGGTATAAGAAATAATTTACAGATATTTCATGTACACAGTGCAAGGTAAAAGTATAAAATACAGAACGTTTAACACGTGTGTCACGATTCACAATGTTTACAGTTTGTTGTTGGTGGAGTGGGAGAGTTACACGACCAATCAAAAGGCAGTATTTTCCTTACATTGCTTCGCCTTCTGGAATCAGTTAATATGCATAGAAAGTGTTCTTAAAATCAAAGTCATAACAAACTGCAGAATTAGTGTCTTGTGACGATCATTTCATAATAAACAAAACAATTTTAGGAACACAAATTATCGTTCAGTAGTTGAATAAAATTAAAATAAGAAATTAATGTTTCACAAACGTTAGTATTTGTCACACTTTACCCGTAAGTTATTTCGTAGCTTCATCGTATTAGTATTACTTGAGGCTTTTAGAGAAATGGGCCTACCACATCTGCTTAAGGTACCCCTCAGTTCCCCCGAGTACTCAGGCTACTAGGTGATACTTTAACCATTTAAATTAAAGTTGCTGGTAAATTTAAAATACACTAATTAATATATTTTGTTCCAACACGTAATAGCTTAACCATAACCTTCAACTTGAATGGTTGGCAATTTATTGAGCATTACAGTTTAGACCAGGGTTATTCACTAGGATTGCTTAGAGAGCCAAATAGTTTGCATCAAGTTTCCCTCAACGTCGCAAGTACAAGTGCCATTAAATAACATACAAAACAGTTTGACTATAACACAAGTTTATTACATCACTAAAATAAATAAACTGTTTTACATATAAGAAAGTTGGAAAATGTATTTTACTAACTCCAGGAATACCAGAATTCGTTAATTCTTTGAAGCCAGTGGGGGAAATCCATAATAACTGTCTAATATGGCTTCTATTTTAGCAGGTTGGGAAAAACTGATATTCTCAGAATGTGTTCAACGTTCTCACTCGTTAACTAAGATCTGTAGGCCTACTTTTGTTTTATGAACTTTGGATTATTGAATATAGATTCATAGACATATCTTGTTGCAAAAACACATAATATTCTCTGAACATAGTTAGTTAAGATAGGAAATTTGTTCTTTTAGACGGCTTTTCAAAACTCGTACTCTCTGAGGGCCGTAAAAAATCGTTCTCAGGCCCGTGAGTCGCGTAGTGAGAATGCCTGGTTTAGACCAATTGTGATCAGGTAGTACACCAACACCTAATTAAGCAGCTTAAACTCTTCTTAACATAAACTCCCACCTCTGAACTAACATCTGAAAAAAGTCTCAAATTCAATTGTCCGAAACTCTCTATAATATACCGTACTCCAATTAACTTAGGTCTAAGGAATTTTAACATCAACCCGGTTGAAAGGATGAAAGGTTTGGTTCAGAATTTCGAAGACGGCGCTGCTAATCTTTTCTGCAAGTCATTTAATTAGACCACAAGCCTTTTAGACCTTTGCTGCCATTGCAGCCCTTGGTCCAACATAACGATCAAAAGGTAAGTTTATCGTCTGCAATCTTGCTGTACATCTAGGCTTCTGAGAATAAATTTTAACATCTAAATTATAAGTTAAATAATTTACAAACATTTCTGTAGAGTCAACGAATGCCTGCGAGGAAAAGGAAAGTATCTTAGCCACCGTTTGGTGATTTCATTATTGCTCTCTCTCTCTCTCTCTCTCTCTCTCTCTCTATATATATATATATATATATATATATATTTATATATATATATATATATATATATATATATATATATATATATATGTAGCCTACATATATTATAGTTTACGTTTTTACGCTAACAAGCCCTATTTGAAATTCTCCTTCGTTCTATCTTTAGCCATACTCACAACTCACCAATGATTCTTACTTTAAAATGACGAAAATAAAATTTATTATGAAACATTAATTGAAAACAAAATATATATTCGTAAACAAAAGAAGAAAGTAAATATTTAGTGTTAAAAAAACTAAACTAACCTTAGCAGATAGGCTACACAATAATGTAATATTGTAGTCTTTTAATATTTTTCGTTGCATCTATATTGCCTAGAAACTAATCACAATTCTTTGAGAATTTACCTCTCTTTTCATATATTTATACATTTTAAAAGATTGTCTCAATATTTAGAAAAACAGTTAACAATTGTTCCCTATTAAGACAATTTTTTTAGACTTT